>CM043880.1:30498610-30608662 GCA_024034495.1 Camelina laxa
GGTGGCGACTCGAACTGGGTGTATATCTCCACTAAAAGGTGATAACTCTTGAACCACGCCTCCGATCGACTTGAAATAAACGGCATTGGAAAGATGACTCAATTCTCTACAACTTTGATGAAGACATCAAAAGCTGAATCCCTCTCCCGGTGGCTCGAATGATGGCTCGAGTGGCGACTCGAGTGGTGCCTCGAGAGTGGCTCGATTGGCGCATATGAGAGTGGCTCGATTGGTGCAGCTGAGAGTGGCTCGATTGGTGCAGGTTGAGCGTGGCTCGATTGGTGCAGGTTGAGCGTGGCTCGATCGTGGAGGTTGAGCGTGGCTCGATTGGTGCAGGTTGAGCGTGGCTCGATTGGTGCAGGTTGAGCGTGGCTCGATCGTGGAGGTTGAGCGTGGCTCGATCGTGGAGGTTGAGCGTGGCTCGATCCTCTGCGCTTCCAACGTCTCCTAGACACCTGAAATACTCCGAAATGCACAATGTATGCAAGGATGATGCAGAAACTTCCTAAACATGCGAAGTGTACGAAAGAGGTTCTAAAATGATGCAAAACGACTAGTTGTCCTAGCTAAATGCATGACAAATACAAGCTAAGGAGATGCAAAATATAGACATATCAACTCCCCCAAACTTATTCTTTGCTTTGCCCTCAAGCAAACTATCAAGAACAAAGTATGGAAGAGAGGTGTGAAGATGGGGTCTCAGAACCTAAAACACGCTGAATAGAGTAGTTAGAATCAAGGTCCTTGTTTTTAGTTCTAAGATGCATGGTGAAGGAACTTTATTTCGAATCTACACATGCAATCCTATCAATCCCCTTTAACATTCATTAACAGAGAACCGTGAATCAAGCTAAACAATTTCATTGAACTCATTTGGCTAGGGTAAAGGTTAGAGAAATAGATGGTCTCCTCATCAAGTGGTTTTATCAATATAGAACAAGGTTCTCTCACGAAAAGGAGTTGAGCTTAAGAGAAGGCTAAAGGTTGAAACCAACTGATACATACAAGAGCAGCGCCCTGTCTACCCAAAGAACACTTCAAACCAAAGTTTGTCCTATCTCTACCCTTCATCAGAAACTTCATCTCAAACTTTTTACACTTAGTCTTAGGAGGAGTTCACTTCTTTTCATTCTAGCGGATTGGGAAATCTTTATTATCACTATGGTTCGTTTTCTTTTCTTCTAGGGACTCCAGACATCTTAAGCTTTTTTTCTTCTTTCTTTTCTATGTCCAATCTTTTTATTTTGTGCCTAGAACCAATAACTCTTTTCACTTTGCTCAACCCAAATCCTTTACTAGACTTGTAAACTGCGAAAACACACCCCTCCTATAGACTTCCTACCCTTTACTTTCTTTTTACTCTTCACTTTTCTGCACAAATCCATGCCCAATACCCAAAATCGAGTTCTCACCTAGTCCTACTAGTCCGGATAACACGAACTAGAACTACACATGATCCTACTCTTGTCGGTTAGAACCTAACACTTTCTAACAAGCTCAACTCGGAAAAAGGCCTGACACTCAAGAATACAATGGCTTGAAAGAACGGTTAGTTAAGGGTGGGGGAACTGTTCCAAAGATGGGAATCAGCTACTTGGATTGACAAGGGCCAAAAGTGTGAAAGACAATCCAAGTATGTATATGGTATCCATGAGTTCAACTTCAATGCATAACAAGATAATTGCAAGTCAGGATTAGGTTCAGATAGATAGGGAATGACATCAATTCAAAACATGTTTCAATCTTTTTTTCAAGTTCAATCAACAAGCATCAAAGAACTAAGAACAAGGGCCTTGATTCTATCCTATTGAATCCAGCATGTAACAAGGTTACAATCATCATCAACCCCTATGCTAAATGCAGCAACCCTACATGCACAACACTAAACTCAATCCTAAAATGCAAATGCAAACTACATGAACACTCTGTTTTTGTGGATACTTTCATGTTCGTACATAATTTTTTCAGAGATTTAGTTAAATTTGTTCTCAATTTTTGTTTCAATGCCCGGATATTTGTTGTCATAAAAAGAAAAAAAGTTGTTGTTATTTTGTCAAATAGGATTGTAAATAGTTTAATTTTGCTTCATATTTGTATAACATCATGTATCTGATTGTTCTTACATGTGTTCTTTACAACTCACTTTTATAAAACAATCTCTGATTTCATTATTTTGTTCAGATGAATTAAAATTAGAACCAAGTATAATGGAAACTTGCGACGAAGAAGATATTTACAGATAAGACTCAGTTACTATATTCACTAAAAATTTTTGCCTAACCTCTTAATATATTTAATTACAATTTTTTCTAATATATATAGGTAAATCTAAACAATGAATCACAAACAGAGACTCTCTCACGTTGGTGTTTGATTTATGGAAAAAGTTAGTGGCGGTTAGTCGATCAGTTTGTAATTCCAGTAACCTTATCATCAGATCTATTTTAATTTCCGTTCTGCTAGTTTTGATATGTTATCTTTTTTGGTTATTCAAGCTTATTTTAAGAAATTGTGTCATATGCAGGTGTGTTCTCTAAGTTGATGAAGTATGGGGGTTCATGAAAGAGGTGCAAAGGTCTTGCACTTTGTTAATCGGTTAGTAATTTCAAACTTTATTTTCATAAAGTATAGATAGTTTAGACTTAATAAGTAGGAGTGACTTGACAGATTAGAACTTTGGTAATATTATTGAATATCGTATGACATAACAAATTTCCCAAAAATTGAAACTCTGTCTTAATGCTAAATTAAGCATTTGGAAATTATTGTAATCTAAAATTTCGAGAACATAAATAAGTTGCCAAAGTAATCAGATAAATAGATGAAATCAAGGATAGTTAGGAGCACCTATCTAACATGTAGATTCTTGTCACATTTCTTTTCTCCGTTCTCCCTACACTTGCTTCAATCCTCACACCGAAATACTCCTTCTGTCTTTCCAACATAATCAGTTTTCTTCTCTTTGTCATTAACATCTTATTAATTCGCCACATTGATGGTGGTTTGGATAATGAAAACAGTGCAGTACCATATTTGGATTTGGAAAGCATCATTGTTTTGATCATAACTCCCTTCTTATCGTAAAGTACCTTCAAAAAAGCACAGGCCCTGAAACCAAATATTGAAAACAGATAAGTACATCTTTCTGAAACACACGCATCCCTTTTATTTAATATAATCGATCATGTAAAATACCTGGTACCCATAATCCATTTTGCTTTCCCCGCTGAAATCTATAGATTTTTGAGAACTTCTTTGAAGACTACATTCATTGTCCTCTTCTGCGGTTTCCCATCTTTGTCAACAATAAGGATCTTTAATCCTTTTTTAGAAGTCACTCTAGAGATAGCAACATAGAGCTGGCCATGAGAGAAACATGGTCTGGGTAAATATAGACCAACGTTTTCGAGAGACTGTCCCTGACTTTTGTTTATGATCATGGCAAAAGCAACAGCTAACGGGAGCTGTCTTCTTTGCATCATGAAAGGAAGCTTGGTATCTGACGGGGTTAGCAGTATCCGTGGAATAAACACTTTATCTCCAACTCTATTACCCGTGATAATAACAGCTTCAAAAACAAACTCTGCCATTTGTGTAATCTGTAACCTAGTACCATTCATTAGGCCACTACTTGCATCAATGTTTCTAAGAAGCATAACTGGACATCCTACTTTCAACCTGGTTCTATGATTTGGAATTCCAGAAACCTTAATACTGTTTAAGAATTCAAGAGTCATCACAGGATTGGTGGCTGAGCGACTATCGGATGGATCTATAGAATCTGAACTTAGGTATATTCGTTCTTCACCTACATTCATATCAATGTGATTAGTGAAATTGAGATTACAAATAAGACTACCAAAACGATAAGAAGTGAGAACCTTACGAACCGTCTAGTTGGTCAAGCATATATTCATTGATAATGGACACATCCTCATTGGTTGGACACAAAATAGCTCTCTTCTGGAAGAACTTTGGATCTTTTTCATCTTTCAATTTCGTTGGATCACCATAAACTTCTCTGCTTATTGCTTCAATAGGATCATCAACATCAGTTATTAGAAACTCATCCGGAATATCAATCCTAACTTCTCCATCATTAGGTTCTGATATTTTCCCATCACCAACTGCCAAAATCCATTCAGAAAATTCTTTGATATCCCTAGCTGTAGAAGGACTCAAGTCAGGAGCGTTTAGACGCATATTTTTCGTCAGCTTTAAAACTCTACAGTTATCCCAAATATAAGATGCATTTAACGACGCCATACATATCTCTGCACGTCTGCCACCCTTAATGACAGGCAAAACCTGTCTGAAATCACCTCCAAATACAATAACTTTACCACCAAAAGGTGTGTTCCCTCCATATTTAATAATATCACTCAAAGATCTATCCAATGACTCAAAGCAATGCTTGCTCATCATAGGAGCTTCATCCCAAATAATTAAAGATGCTTCCTCCACTAACTTTGCATGATCTGTTCCAGCTTTAATATTACATACGCTACACTCATGAGGGTTTAATGGGATACCAAACCTAGAGTGAGCTGTTCTACCTCCTGCTAACAGTAAAGAAGCTGTTCCACTAGAAGCGACGTTGAGTACTATAGACCCTCTTAGTCTAAGTGCAGCAGACAGTGTATTATAGACAAATATATTTCATGTTCCTCCAAAACCGTATACAAAGAATACACCTCCAATGTCATTATCAACCGCATGCATAACTTCAGAATATATGTGCTTCTGCTCCTCAGTCATCTGCAACAACCAAGCATCATGTTTTCTTTTTTGATCCTCCCGATTATAATTTTTCTCATCAGAAAACTGGACATTGGTGTCATCCATTAATTCTCGGGCAATTGAGGTATAGTTGTAAACGCCTTAAGAGATGTACCATTGCTTCTCAAAATGGTGTCAATATTCTGCAAGGCGAGTCTCTGCTTATCTTCATCACTTAGCACTAACTCTACAGAAAAAAAAACCAAAATTGTTTAAATTTAGTAGTTATATAGACATGTTTTCTTTGCCCAGAAACTTAAATCTATTAGTTAAGAATTAATACTATGCAAATTAATACCTGGTCTGTTGAAGTAATCTCTTCTTTGCTTTTGAAAATCATCTGAAAGTAGTTCCTAACATTTTTGCCAAACCAACTCTGGCTGCGACAAACTGAACGACTGCAGCATAACAACAAACATGCGACGAACAAAATTTCCAGATGCCCAGAAACTTGTTCTCACTATATCGTCTATATACTCTTGATCGTTGTCCAACAAATCTAGAGCATAACATGCCTCTTTGTATGTAGGATAAACAACACCCTTCACCTTTTTTAGATCTTCAAAATTCTGTGGACCTAGTTGCACATTAAGAAGCACTCGTAGGTAGTAGCCATCTTCGCAGCTAATTGGGACATAATTTATCCTACCTATAGCTGAGCCAGGCCTTTGGCGTTCATTAAATTCTCTTTCCTTTCCATCCCAAGTGAAATTCTCTGGAATCTGGACATACGATAACCCTCTTGCTAATTAATTAACTCTGTTTAACTCAAACCAAGCCAAAAACATGGAAGCCTGTAACTCTGACCTATGCAAAAAATAGTCGGCTTCGTCGTCTCCTTTAAAATATATAAGCTGTTTCCCTCCAGATGAAATGATAATCTCATCACAGAAATGGATCTATGATGTATTGGATTTTTCAAAAGCCTCCAACCAGCTTCACAAGCAGAGACATACCTAGACAAAATTTAAAATTTCAAGTAAATGAGAAACTTTACATAGCCAATAAATGCACGTTATAGAGATTAAATCTATACAAACCTGCAATCGAAGAAGTCTTGAATGTCATTCTTTGGTTTGATGTCATTCTTTGATTTGCTAGCTGTAGATGTGTCCGTACTCTTTCTCTTCTTCTTCTTCTCTGTTTCATTAGACTTCTTAGAAGGTTCCACAACAACAGCAACCCTGTCCTGACCTTTGGTTATGTACTTAAATAAGTATTTTATAGACCTAGTTTGATTGCACCACTCTACGTTAATGTGAGCTATGTACCGTAGCAACAATGTTTTGTTGAATGGGATAACATAACGGTTGTCACACTTGAAGCCATTCTTCTCGACAAAGTTATTAGTTCTACGTCTTCTATAAACGGGAAAACCTTTTTTGTTGACAGTAGTATGCTCTACATGTTTCTTTGGATAAAACTTCGAACATTTTCCTTCCTCCATACATGGTGAGTTCGGGTTTACTGCCCCACATGGTCCATGTATCATCGTCTCCTTCACAATGTCGTAGAGCTCAGGCTCCTTATTTCTGTCAGGAAGTTTAGCTGAAATAAGTTTGTCTATATCCTCCGGTTTTGGTAGTTTAGCATCTGGATGCATCCACAATAATATATGAGCATGTGGTAAACCTCTTTTCTGAAATTCGATAGTATACATAGCTGCATTGTAATGTGTTTAAAAAATCAGTATTGAACGTGATGATTAGTATTATAAGGTAGAGAAATAAACTTACAACATACAGTCTTGCCAAGGATGTGTTTTTTGGTGAAGTCATCCATGAGTGAATTTAGTTTTATCTTAAACACTCTGCTTATAATATCTGGTCTGTCGTCAGGATTGAGGTTGCGCGCACTACAATACCGCATAAGCTCTGGCCATTTTGGATTGCATGTGAAGGTGACGAACAGATCAGGAAATCCATACTTTTGACATATAGCCATTGCATCCAAGTACATATTTCGCATATATCTCGGGCCACCCACAAACGTTGCTGGTAAGTAGAACTTTGTTCCTTGGTCATTCAAATCAATCTTACCTGAATCATATGCATTCTTAAAAGCGTCATAGTTATCAGCTCTAATCTTGGACTGATTTAGCTTGAAATAACCAAGTCTGTTAACTTCCACAGTTGTGAATGCATCCACTAAGAACTGTTGGAAAAGTCTTTTTGATCGAAGAAGATTTTGGGACTCATTTTTTCTCTCCTGTATACGAAATGCAAACCACTGACGTAAACTTATACACTCATTCTCCTTCACTTTTCCCGGTTTCTTTTTTTTTGAATCTTTTTGGAACCCTTCAAGATATCGGGCCTGAAGCCATCTTCACCCTTAGGAAACAACAGCGGATATTGTAGAGCAAGATAGGATGGATGAATTTCACTTATTCTTTGTAGAGATCCTGATTTTTCTTCAACTACAATGTCACGGCTAGGCATGTCAACTGCAAAATCGCCCAGTATCAATGCAGCCACCTCTGAAGCTGTTGTGACATCATATTTTCGCCCATATTTAACACGATCACTTACTATTCGCATGTGGAAGCTCTCTTCCGGAGACGTATTCATCCTATCTCTAGCTGAACGGAAAGTCTCTACATAAGGATTTACCTTGTTAAGCAACTTGATGATGGCTGCTATTACGTCTTGCCTCAAATTCCCCTTCTTTTTGAACTTGTGTGCATTTTTTCCTTTGCTGAAACAGATGACATCAGTTTATCAAGTAAGATTCGTATTTATAGTACAGGAAAATATATGAGTGATAAAAACAAATCTTTGTCAATATAATGTTTAATAAATTTTAATTTACCAACGCTTAGGAATACATACGTTTTGTAAATTTGTAGGTTATCTGATAAGAAAGGGATGTTGCAATTGATACTAACCTTAAAATCCCAGCTCTGTTCTCGATTTCTTTCTCTGTGTCGACAATATATAGGTGAGAAAATTTTGGCACATCACCATCGTCAGGTAGAAGACTTCCCATAAGATAATAATTTTCCCCTTGTATCGCAAACATATTTGCACCCCGACCTTTAGTGACAGAATTTTCACAGGTCCCCCCAAGAGAAGTAAAGGAAAATATCATGTTATAAGCTCTAATATTTTCTCTAAAATGTTTACTCAGCTCATCATCATTGGTCAACAACACATACAATAATTCTGGTTGATTTTTTAACAATGGCAACTTCATCGAACCCTGTAAACAACACTGAGTAAATGTTGGTCGACGTTCTTTCCTATGACGATTAATGCGCTCATCATACCACATTATAGCACCACAATATGAATAGGAGTAGTCTGGGTCACCATGATCTAAATATTCTGTAATTGCAAATAAAATTAACCACATTACTAAACAGAAAAGAGTAAGAGTTTTTAATAGTATAGGTAAGAGCTTCGTACCTGTTTCTTTCTTCTTTAGTTTGGTCTTCTTTTCTACCAATTTTTTATCAGGGAATGCTTTGGTCAAACTGTCTTCCAATATCCTGATTACTTCTAATCCTTTTCTCACGTCTTCAGGAATGGTAGAAACCTCCTCCGCAGTAAAAGAATTTTCATGATCAGACTCATCTTCACTTGTTCTTCTCTAGACCCAATATCGTCTGTATGTGCGAATATATACATAGTTAGTATTGTTTTAGATTATAATACAGTAAATACAAATATTGATTCTCTGTATTATACCTGAGGCAAGTTTTGTTTTGGAAGTAATCTCATTGTTTTTCTCTACTTCTGCATTATATTCAGCGATTGCGGCTAGTATGCTATCTTCACCGTCTACCTTAGATGTTTTTTTTCGCCTTGCCAGAGTCTTTATAAACCTCAATGATGTCTGTGGTCTAATAACACTACTCCCTGTCGTAACTGAATCCATGAAAACATATTTAGTAAAATTTTGGGTAAATTTTTAATAAAAACTGATATATGAGTACTTGAGTCAATAAACAATAGTTAATCGTACGGGAGAATAAATGCAAACCTTTTTTGCTATTGATAGATGGGGGAGTAAATTGCGCTTTAGGCCATGAAATGTGTTTACGTTTGCATGGTGGGGTTTCTTGATCTTCATACCCGTTGTTTGCAACCCATAAGAATATATCCGTTGTTAAGCATACTCTGTTTAAACGTAAACACGTTCGTATGTATCCTTAAAATTTTATTTAATAACGTGTACCTTGTGTGGTGATTGAAGATGGTATATTTTCAGTAGCAGGAACTTTACTTGTATTTGTTTTGGGAGTAGCACGTTTCTTAGAAATTTGAATCCATCAGCCGAAAGTAAATTAGTTACATCTCGCAGAGCACCGTTGTTAGTCAATCCTGAGTTTGTATTGGAACCTACCAATGCACAAGTGGTTTGAAGTTAATATGTTAGTTTTAAAAAGATGATTGGTTTATGAAAATAATATCCAAACAAACCTTGCCTATACTTACCATTTATGGGTGATGTTGAAACGTTTCTACTAAACTCGATCTTATTTTGGATAAATCTATTGTTCAGTCCATCATAGAGTCTTTTAAAAACAGAGTTTAATTTCACCGGACTTGGTTGGATATTTGGATTTCAATTTTCTTTAGCAGGCAAAGATCTTGTCCGCTTTGGTAGACTGGACTGTTCTTCACAGTGGCTTCCCTCAATTAAGTCTGTTTTTCTTTTCGTCATACTGTAGATAATAGAAGTAGTGTAAAATGATTATTCATGTAGTAGTCAAAGTTATTATAAGATGAGATGTTTTAACGAAATATACTGACCTGAGCAACCAATGAAATTGTCTCCTATACTTCTTTGTTTCACTACCAAGTTGGTTACGTGTTCTTAGCAGATTCACTATTAGTCTTCTTTGATACTATGATTTTATTAATTTAGTTGGCAAGTATATCAATTGATTTGTCACAATCAAACTTTATTTATGTCGTATGCGGTAATTAAGTACACACTAATGTGATTAAAAATCATAAGATTGATATGTTTTGTTAACGTGAATTACGACAATCTAAAAATTAGAATTTGTAAACTTACGCATTCTTTTTAAAGTATCTACAGATTACCTATAGTCCAAGAGTTATTTATAGTGAAAATTTATTACATTATTAAATTTATTATATCTTTCATTAACATAAAGAAAAGTATATTCTGACACTGTTTTTTGTGTAATGTGTGTATAAAACCTAATTTGACTCCAATAAGTGATTTACAAAGATTGATTGAGCCAAAGCCAGAAAGTTTCAAGTGTAAAGTAATAAATTTACAAAAGTAACAAAAACCATGATCACATAAATACTAAATCAGAATAATCTTGTGTTATGATTGTTTATCAACTTGGTAAAGTGTTTATACTTTTTTCTTTTCCTACTAAATCGGAATAATCCTGTGTAGATGAGATGTCACCGGAATGAATCGGTTATGATTGTTTTATTTTGTTGTCACCGGAACTTAACATTTGCACATTTAAGTTAAGTAGAAATTGTAATAGTTGTTAATAGTAGTTTTTTTTTTTTTTTTGCTAAGAATGTAAATATTTCATTAAAATGAAAACAGTTTAGGTTTACAATCAAAGATTATAAACCTTTACAAATGGTCCATGGCAAAAAAAATAAAAACATGGAAGCATAAATTGTAGAACACAAATTTCGGTCCATCCACTCGACCAAAGCATTGAAGCTGAAGGAGTTAGATGAAGCGATGACGATTTTGAAGTTCTTCCTAGATAAGTAGCTGAAGTAGAAGGTTGACTGCAACTTGAAAACACTAAATTGTGCTTGACTCTTACCACTAGAAGCCTTTCACTGGAGGTCCGAGGATGGGCCGTCAACGGCAGAAACTCAAAGTCCTCGATCACATACTCCTCCCGCGTCATGTGAGAGCGACTCGTCAATCAAATCCATGAGCTTTCCCAAAATGGAACCTCACGAACCGAATCCTGCGAACGATGTGAGCTCCCTCTACCAAGTTCATTCCCCGAAGTCGGCTAGCGCAGAGCATAATTTAAGCTATTCATAACCACATTGAACACCATCGGTCTTACTAGCTCCTCTAGAGTACAAATCAAAAAGCAACCAAAGGCGAAAAATCATCGCAATACTAACTTCAACTCAAAGCAACCGCACTAGTTAGACACATTCAAAACCAGGCCTTAAAGCATAATCGACAAGCTAATAAATACTAGTGACGTCAACAAATGAGACGGCAATTTAGCCACCACCGGAAGCTAAACCATCACCAAAATTCAACACCACCGTAGCGACCAAAGTCATAATCTGAGAACCGAAACGATGCCATACACTTGACGCTTCAAACATGGTCACCCTCTTACAAAAACTGAAAGCTGTCCTCTAGCAGAAATTGCAAACAGAAAGTCCTCATGCCGAAGGCAAGCTAAATCGTCAAGGTTAGAGATCAGATTGAAGTCGTGAGGCAGCAGTACCCTGAAGCCTATCTGAAAGAGGGAAGCAAGAGCAATCAATGAAGACCACTCAATGCCATCAGCTCTGACAGACGAGACGACCCACACGGAGGGGACAGGGGCAACAAACGTCAGGAACGATGCCGTCAACCAGCAAGAAATCCCATCGGAGATAAGCCCAACCACCGGAAATTGCAAGTCGACACAGCCGATTTCCAAGCAGAGACTTGAAAATTGAGAAACCCAAAGAGACGGAGAAGTCACGCCGCAGCAACGCGGAGCAGAGCTTGAATCCGTCGCAGGGTTTACGAAGGAGGAGGAGTAGATCTGAAAACAGATCCTCGCTGGTCGAAGTCGTGAGACGCAAATGAAAACGCTGAATCTCCGTCGAAGCTCAAGCCGTCGACTAGCGTAGAGAGTCGAACGGAGGAGCGCCGTCAACACCACGAGGTGGCCGTCACACGCAGCGGAACTACTCCCCTTCACCGCGAGCTTCAGGGCACTTCAGAGGCTTGTCAATTCACACAAGTGCCAGAACCTGAGCTGAAAAGGAAAAACGAGGTCGCCCTCTCACAGCGCCGGTCAAAGCCGGACACCGAAGAGGCGAGCAAGACGACGGCGAAAAACTTTAGGCTTTAGGTTAGAGAGAAATCGCCGCGCGTGGCTTCACGCCTTAGGGAAGTTCATAGTGAATTATAACGTCGTTATCAGAAACAAACTATTAATGTTTTGGAGATGATAGTTTAAACATACTTCATAAACTGAAAGATAATACTAGAGATGACACTCTTCGTTATTGCATTTATTTTGGAAAAAGAAAACAAACTTTGAAACAAATCCTTCAACGTAGACATCTCGTTGTGTGGTTAAGCTTTTACTCACTCGTCTCTTCTTCATCTGCTTCGTTTTCAATCACTTGGCCAATTTCACCGAAACAGACTTTTTTCGATAAGTCTACTGGCTTAGGATTAATTTTGGTGATAGTCAAACCATCATCAGGCAGTCTGCAATATAAAGAATTACAGTAGTGGTTGATTGTGTAATTGATACAAACGACAGTTAGTCAAGTACAATGATATAATTTTTTTTGCTAACGTACCTGTTTTTGACCGATGTAATAGCAGGATAATTAGCATTTATGATTAGCAATGACGTATCAAATGCATTAGTTATTGATTTCGAACCTAGGGAGATCATGGAAATGACAATAATAAATTGTATATCTACTATTACAAAAGAGTCACATTGTGATTGACTTCATTACCATTCCACGTGTGAGCAAAACGTAGCAAGCAAGTTACTACTTCGTTACCAGCTTGTTGACATGCCTCCCACATGGTATCGGCATAACTCCCCCATTAAGTACACGGCAAGCGGTTTTCCCTGCCAAACAAAACAAATTTTTAAGTTTAACCTGGTCCTATGATATTGATTGTATACGTCTATCTATTGCCATAGTTAAAATATGTCTGTATGTAGATAAAACTCAATATAATGTATCACCTTATGTCTCTTAAAACAAATTCAAGTTTGTTGGTTATTTTTCCATTGACGTAATGAGTTATCATAGGACCAATGTTAACGACCTGTCCAACAACATCTACAACACAAGAAAAAAAAAATGAAGCACTAATTTTTATTCTGTTATATGCCAAAAACTTTATAAATAATACATACCTATCAAAATGTTTTCATTAAGCCCAGCAGTTATACTATCAAAGGTTTTCAAATCCAAATACCAATCATCTGATAGTGCCGGAGAACGGGTAATGATTGTGTTGTTTGTTATGGACATCTTGAATGCATGATTTGTTGCCCTGTACTCTCCGATGGATTGAATCAGCTCAAAATTTTTGATGATTCTCCACTCTCCAGCTACTATCATATCGGAAAACTTGTTAACTTGGTTGTATTTTTATAGTTGCATGGATCAGATTTCCCTAGAAGAAGAACATGGAAACAAATATCATTAGATCTGTTAGATGTAGATTAAGAGTTGCTATTATTTTTGCTTTGATGTAATAATAATACTACAACATATATTTGGTAAAACACTCACATCGACATCGGAGAGTATCATCTCCAAGGATTTCTTTGAGTAAGACATATACGGCCTCCAAGAATGCAAAATCTTGACTTGTATCTTCCAAGTAGTCTTCAGAGGGTTAATGATAGCAAGGCTTGTGAAGTCGTTGTTCAATCTCTCCATTTTTTTATTCTGCGATTGCATTGTAGTTTGTTTAATTTTGTTGCGTACATGTTTTATAGTAGGACATGAAATTAGATTATAAACCAATAATAAAGATGCGATGCTATTGTTTTCAAGATTTAGGTAAGTAGTATCTTGAATATCCGTAATTGTTGTGTAGATTGCGATTTGATTAGTAACATTTAATTATATTCTAATTAATTGGAATTTGGTTTAGCATTTTCCAAGGTACTGTATCAACAGGCTCATCAACTAATTAATTAACCTTTATTTAGTAAATACAGAAATTTAGCATGTAAATTTGAAATGATAATCTCGTCTCGGATATTTTTAGATTGATTGGTTTCGTATCTGTTAGATTCTGTTTACTTTATATTTATATGCATTAGATATCAATCTTAGTAGACAGAATCTCAATATAATCAATTAACCTTAATTAAGTAAATAAGGAAATTACAAAAAAGTTCAAATGATAATCTCGTCTCGGATATTCTTAGATTGATTGATTTCGTATCTGTTAGGGAAAATTACGTTATATTTATAGAGATTAGATATCAATCCAGGTTGTCCAAAAAAAAAAAAAAAATATCAATCCAAAATATTGTCCTTAATTTATTGATTTTGTCATAGATAGTTTCCATTTATACATATTCGACTGCAATTTTAACAAATATCTATAACTATTTCGTACATAGTCTATATCTTTACTTTATATTTGTTTGGTACGGTTATTTACCAACTAATTACAGTTGATCCCGCTTATGAGCTTCGCTATATTGAATGGTTTCTTTAGTAATCTACAAATTACTTTGTGTAAGTTTGTTGATTAAATAGTTTTGTCACATATATTTAGTATTAATTCAAATCTATTCTGATTAGTTTTTAACAATTTCATGTAAATTAAATGTATATCTAATTCTAATTCTAATTCTAATTCTAATTCTAATTCTAATTCAAATGTATATCAAATCTATTCTAATTCTATTCTGGTTGCTTTTTCATCATCTGCATTAGTTTCATTTTCAATCTCTTGGCCAATGGGCTTGACACAAATTTTCTTTGACGATGATGACTGCTCCGACAAATCATCACTATCACTAGAGATGTTAAAATGGGACTATCCTGCCCATTTAGACTCTGTCCATTTAAGCCCTGCCCATTTAGGACCTGTTTATACCTGCTCGTTTATACCCTGCCCGTTTAGACCCTGTACCCGTTTAGACCCTGCCCATTTATTTGGCCCGTTTAGATGGATTTTTTTTTTTTTTTTTAACTAAAGATTATATACCTTGTATATATAACATTAATGATATATGAATAAAAGTATAATAGAGATTAGAAATGATCAAAATATTTTAGAATAACATAAGTTCACTAAACAAACTTAACATGATAATCTTATAATTTCCAATTTCAAAATGCAAAAATAATAAAAGTACTACTACATAGATAAATCTTCTGATCATAAAGCAACAAAGAACCAGAAACAACAGAAGCAACATATATTCAATGCATGATAGAATCTCTTGATCTAGAACATTCTGCTCCTGAAGTACTCACTATCTTTGTAGCATCTTTTGTTGTGCCAATGTCATAGTTGTTCTCTACGTTACCTGTTAAAGATGTGAATTAATTAAAATATAACTTGTTAAGGAAAATAATTTTATGTAAAAGTTAAGATTTTAGTTACCTTCATAATCTGCAAAACCACGTAACCAATTACGGGTACAGAGCAAAGCTTGGACGTTCTTTGGAAGCAAACGGTTTCTGTAAGGAGTTATGACCCAAGATCCAATACTAAAGGCTGATTCAGATGCTACTGTGGTGATGGGAATGCTTAGTATTTCACAAGCCAAAGAGGCTAATTCCCCAAGCGATGCTGGTTGTCCTTCCAAAAGGACAAAACATCCAATTTTGGAAAAGACTTTCTCTCCAATCTTGGCTCTTCTAAATAGATGTCCAGATGTGTCTTTGTCTTGCCTACTCCAACTCCGATGTTTTTTTCAAGCTCAATAAGATCCTACAGAAAAGAAGCAACACAAGCAACATAAACAACACAAGCAACATAAACAACAAAAGCAACATTCTTACATTGTCATAATCATCATCAAGTGGAGATTCATTGACCCAATCATGCGGATTTGGAGTTACAGAAACACTTGAAGAACAGTGGATGCACTTGCCTCTTTCTTTGCCATCTTCTTCAACCCCAACTGACACAATATCTTTCCACACCTTTGAAGTTAACTTTCTCTTCCGTGGAGCATTTTGAGCTGCTTGAGTTGCTTGAGTTGCTTGAGTTGTTGATTGAGTTTCACTTTGATCTGTTCCATGCATTTCTGTCTCTTCCTCCTCATTCCCATCAATTTCTACATCTATATCACAATCTTCCTCATTCATATCCATATATTCACTTTGAGCATTAAGCCTTGCTATCAAATGTTCAGTTTCTAAGTCCATTCTGCAAAATTAATAAAACATATTTGTAAGTGTTTATGAGTCATCAAACAGTGAAGAAAGAACAGAGACATACGAGAAGCAGAAAGCCTAAGGAGGACTAAGAGAGCCCTAGACTTGACCAATGCATATACCGAGCTAAGAAGATCTGCCCACTGGTTCAAGAGCTTCAACAGTGACAATGCTGTTTCCTCTAATCACCTGCAACCATACCAAAACCAAAGTTCCAATCAGTCAAGAAAAAGAGGACTAAGAACAGGGGTCATACTCGATTAATAATATAGGGACACAACATCGAAAGAACAACAAATGATTAATAACAAAGGGGCATAACTAGAACAACACGCCAAGAAAGAAAATGACACTTACGCCTGGTGAAAATTGTCGATCGAGAGAGAGGTTGACGACAAGAGACAGAGAGAGAAGAAGAAGAAAACAAAGGTCCGGCTTGAAATCTCCATGAATTGTTTGACCAAAGATTAGAACACGATCCGTTTTATGTACCCCCGATTTGCCGTTACAAAGTCGTCAATACATAGGAATTGAGACAAGACCCCACACTTGTAGGATGAAGAAGACGAAGAAGGAAGAAGAAGAAGGGATCTTGGGGGAAACCTGGGGAGGTGAGTGTACGTTACGAATCGGTGCATCCGCAGAGAAGGTTTGCACGAGATCTCTTAGTTTAACGCAGAGGAACACTCGATTCTACACTCATTACAGTAGAAGAAAGCAAAGCATCAAAGAACAACCAACCACACTTAAAACTTCTGAGATAAATAAAAAAACAAGTCTTGATCTTTACAACACCAAATCACTCCAAAGTCCAGATTCATAAAACTTCAGATACATACATAAATCAAACACAATGATTCTATTATAAAAACAGCGAATCGAACTGAGAAACCACACAAAAAGAATTAAGACTAAGAAACACCATCGGAGAACTAAGAAACCACCATCGGAGAACTAAGAAATCGCTAATCATAGAACTCCCCATCGGAGAGGGCAAAAGGAACAGACTTTAATGTGTGGAAGCAGAGCAAATCATAGAACTCACCGGAGCTTGGAAGAGGTGAGGAACGTCGACGTTTGAGGAGTGGGTTTGGATCCGCCGGAGCTCGGAAGAGAGAGACGAAGTGAGAAATGTGTTTGATTGAACGTCGACGTTTTTCTTTTAGGTTTCAAGTTGAGAAATAAATGGGCTACCCATTTAATTTCGGGTATACCCGTTACGCCCGCGAGTCTAAAAGGGTGCACCCGTTTAAGTTTTTTATTTCTTATAGTGTTATTAAATAGGCCACGGGCTTAAACTTTTAAAACAGACCCGATATGGCCCGCGGGCTTCCTGCCTGTTTAAACATCTCTAACTATCACCTTCTTTACGTTTTGAAGATGGAGTAGTGTTAGACGTACCAATACCGTCGTCAATCTCAACCTACATATATATTGCATATTTTTTTATACCGGAGTTATTGAGTAACATATTTAGATCAGAATCACACGTTTTTGAGCATTAAAATAAACCTGGTCATTGGATACAACGGCAGAGGGGGCTGTTAACTGCTCTGAATCCTCTATATTGTCAACATGGTCTGAACCGCAGCCAACTTCCACATAAGATACTTTATAGGTATCATTGCCATTGTTGAGGTTGCCATTTTTAACAGTTGCTAGAAACTGGAAGGTTTTCCCAACCAAGCTCTGTAAGACTTCCGGGACATTGGTCGGATCTTGGATCTGTATAGTGCATTTTTTAACGTATAAGTTAAACCAATTTTAAAACGGTCTTTCTGTAATTGTACTTGTAATATTGAACACTCGAATTTACCACATCATAATGTCCATCCAAAATGTCAGCAGCTGTTTTGTTCACCAGTTTTTGAGCATTGTTATTCCACAACATAAATTTAGTGTTGGTAGTGTGATCCATAACAGAGAGAATCAACTTGTACCTGGTAAATAATTACAGACTCAATAATTGATTATAAAATTATGCAAATGACATTGAAAGATATATATATATATATATATATATACAAATTCAGAAATGAGTTTTTCGGTTTTAAAAAGATTACCTTGGCAGAACATTAGATGTGTTTTCCTTACACTTTTTGCACGAAAACAATCGAACCTTAAGCTTGCTTTTAGCTTTGCCTTCTTTCTTGGGAACCAAGCAAGCAGTTTGGTCACACTTTGCACAAGTGAAATAATACCACCCATAGTCCATGACTATGTTAAAAATTGTTGCCGATATTTTGAACTCCCCTTCCTGCGATACATTTGTACTATATTACGCAATTACCTAAAATTAATAGATCTAATACAAACAGTGAGTTACTTATTCAACTTGCTTACAGTCGGAGATTCAAGTAGCTCCAAAATGGTCCTCCTCTCGACACGGTTGAAGTAGTCAACCTTATTATCATTTTTTGCGCATGCAGGCTTTGGTTGTATTACAGCGATTGTCACTTCATCCCCAGGCAGCCTAGCACATCGAAAATAAAAGTGGATTATTGTTGATCGGTTAAATAATAACGACAATTTCAAAACTTTTATTCTCTCCCCTTTTATTGAAACATACCCGGTAATAAAAACTTTTATCCCGGTATTGAAACATACCAGGATAATCAGCATTGATGATTAGCAAAGACATATCATATGCATTGGATATGATTTGACACCTGTAGAAATACAGTAAAACCTCTATAAATTAATAATGCCGGGACCATAAAAATCTATTAATTTATAGAGGTTTTAATTTATCGATAAATTAATAATTATTAATTTATAGAGAAACTTTCCTAATTTGGTAAAAAATAATCTTTTTAAAAAAATAATTGGTATAACTAATATTTTATAAAATCAATTACAAGAAAAATAACAATTATCATGTTTTAAAAATAACACTTTAAGATTTTTTGTATAGTAAAAGTATTAAAAATAAACTCTAATAAAAATTAATGTTTATATATATACGTATATTTAGATAATTTTATATAATTATTAATTTATATTATTGATGGGACCATATATTTACAAAAGATTTTCAAAAAAATTATTATCTTATTATATTATCGAATAGTGTCTAAAATTACACTAATCCCAACTTGGGACCGAAGAAATTTATTAATTTATAGAGATTATTAATTTAATGAGTATTAATTTATACAGTTTCTACTGTAACTTTAAGCAGGTTAAAATATTTTGTCCTACTTGTACAGGACAGTTAACATGTAGTTTTGCAATATCACCATTAAACGTGTTGATCTTTGCAAGACGTAGCAAGCAAGTAACGATTTGGTTCCCACATGGTATCCGCATGTCCAAGCGCCTTGATGTTTTTCACACGCAGACCACATGGTATCTGAAAATCTCCCCCATAAGGTACACGGCAACCTGTTGTCACTGTTAAAAAGGTTTTGTAAGTTAGAACCGTTTTTATGACTGTATACGTCATTATTTTCTCATTAAAATATATTATACGTAGATAAAGTTCAGTAATATAGGATCACCTAGTGTCTCTCAAAACAATATCAAGGCGCTTGGACATTTTCCCATTGACGTCATGAGTTACCATAGCACCAATGTTAACGACCTGTCCAACAACATCTACAACGAAAAAAAAAATGAACGGAGCAGTTATATTAATTTGTTAAATGTTAAAAATAATCTACAAAGTACATACCGATCAAGATGTTCTCACTAAGCCCTTCATCAGCAGTGATTGTTTTAAAACTTTTCAGATCCAAATACCAATCATCTGATAGTGAAGGAGAACGGCTAATGATTGTGTTGTTTGCTAGGGACATCTTAAATGCATGATTCGTTGCCCTGTACTTTCCCATAGATTTAGTCAGCTGGAAATTCTCGATGATTCTCCATTCCCCCGCAACAATCGTACGGAAAAACTTGTTAACCTGGTTTTTCTTTATAGTTGGATTGATCAGAGTTCCCTATTAAAAGAAAACATAATATGTTATTATATGTTTTGTGAACATAAATAAATAGAACGAGTAGTATCCTTGTAATATACTCACACCAACATCAGCGATGGCCACTCGTATAAGTCATCTCTAGTCCTGCCTTGGAGTAACGGGACCCCCGAGCTGAGATCCTTCACCTGAAAATAAGCCGGGAAAAAGTGAACTGAGATTTGGTTATCGTTACAGAAACGATACACAGAAATCAGATTTTTTTTAATGTGGAACACACAAAACATTATGCAAGGATAAGTTTTGGAGATTGCAAGGGAGAGAGACAGAACCAGTGTGAGCAATAGATAGGCCAGAACCATCACCAATAAGGACAACATCATCACCGGTATATGGTTGATGAACCGAGAGATTGTTGAGATTGTTGAGATCACTAGTCAGATGATGCATCGCTCCACTGTCCATGACCCAAGGGTTGGTAGAAGACGAAGCAGCAAAATTCGCACGAGGTTGCCATGGCCGATACGGGAGGGAAGAAGACCGCTAGACGACCCCGATTGATGGTGTTGGAGTTGAGTGCAACGCTTAGCACTATGACCAAACACACAACATAGTTGGCACTTACCCTGATATCCTCGAGACAAGCGGTTGTCATTGAGGGACTGATTGTTGTTGTTCCAGGTTTGATTGTGACGTTGAGCTTGTTTGTTGGGGTAGGACCGTGGACGTGATGTTGCAACATTTGCTGCAACAGGGACAATAGAGGCAGCAGAGGATGCAGCTAAGAGAATTTTGGCCTCTCTTGTGAGAAGTTTCTCATGAACTTCAGTGAGAGAGGGGGGGGTCTCACGACCTTCAATCTGTTCGATGACAGATTTATAATCATCAGACAAACCAGTGAGTATAAACTCGATCTGCTCTTCATGTTCCAACGGTTTGCTGAGAAGAGCAAGCTGTTCGAAGCGAGTGACTAGGCCTTACATATAGTCATCGACAGTTTTGGTACCTTTGGAGTATTGTTTGAGTTGAAGACGAAGCTGTTGAATGTGACCCCAACTCGGATTGGCGTAAGTGGCGGAAAGCGTCTTCCACATCTCAGCAGCAGTGGTGGTATTGGAAACAATAGACTGAATAGAGGGAGAGAGAGTGCCAAGGAGTCCACTGTATATGAGCCTATCTTGTCGACGCCATGTTGCAAAGGCTGGATTTGGCCGGGATTAACCATCAGTGGTGAGAGTTGGATCTGGAGCGGTCTTGGTACCATCAACGTGACCGGCAAGATCATGACCATCAAGGAGGGAGTGAACTTGAAGACTCCATGTGATAAAGTTAAGAGAGGTGAGCTTTGTAACATTCACCATGTTGATGTTGAGGAGTGGTTGAGTGGTGTCAACAACATCAAGGGAAGCCATGATAAGAGGCGGCTGAGAGAGGAGTAGAGAAGAGAAGAGAAAGAGAAAGAAAGGAGTACAGCCGAAAAAAAAAAAATTTAGGGTATCGATATAAGCTCTGATACTATGTAAAAAATAATGTGTATTGATGATTTTAGCAGTATTGTACATAGTCATATATATACATGTGAGGTAGAAGAGACTCTAGGTTAAGCTAATTACAGACACTTCCTAAAACGAGATCAATCAAATATTATGCTCTTAATGAGTATCTTGTCATATCTCTAACAAATATGACCTCCAAGGTTTCTCGAGAGGAATACGTATACTGCCTCCAAGAATGCTCAATCTTGACTTGGATCTTCCAAATCGTCTTAAAATCGTCTTAAAGGGTTTAATATTAGCAAGGCTTGTGAAAACATTGTTAGCAGCCATTTTTTTTGTGTGGTAGTATTGCAATCGTATGCTGTTTTTTGTTTTTGATTTGAGTAACAATTACATCAAGTTCTATGGTTTTTATAGTCTTAGACCATGAATTTAAGATTATACACTAATGTTAAAGATCTGATGTTATCGTTTAAGGAAAATTTCTAAAATATCACAAATTTTGCGATGTATAATATTTTGTTAACATAATTAAACCTCTGAAATTAGAAAATTTAGGAGTAGATTGAGGAAAAGTACACACATGATTTGCGATTAAGAATGCATAAGTTCCGGTTTCTCCTAATCGTTATAAACAATTCTTAATTTAAAAACTTCACATATAGTTAAAATCATGCGCACTAATTACGTCGAGGAGAATTTGTTTGTTTGACAGATTTAATTGTCATTCCTAATTAATTTGTCCGAATGATTAGGCTAACTTTCAGTTAATCAAGACTTGTTTAGGATAACTTGGCAAGTATATCTCTCCTTGATAGTATATATTTGATTTATTAACTTGGCAAGTATATCAATTAATTTGTTACAGTCAATGTATTTATGTCGCATGATATACTCATAGATTTGATCTCATATGATTGATTTGTATTTGTTAACGTGAATTACGTTCTAATCATAACATTAGAATTTGTTATCTTACTCTTTCTTTTTTTAGTATCTACATATAAAGGGTAGCCCAACACGTTTGGATACATTTCATATAATATTGATTTGGGCCTGTGTGTAAAGGGTAGCCCAACACGTTTGGATATATTTCATATAATTGTTTTATTGTGTAGAATAGAAAATATAAAGAGATCAGTAGTGTATTAAATGCTTCCCAACCCAAAAACTTCCGGATTGGGTATATATTGGATCCGCGTCCTTTCCTATTATTTTTAATATAATCTCCCTTTTTAATAGTATAGATTATCTTTGTATATATGGATTTCTCAAAAAAAAAAAGCTCAAAAATATTGAAAACGAAAAACGAAACCGGTGTATCGGTTTTGTCTTCATAAACAAACCGGAAAAATAAAAACCTAAACCGGTTTTCTCCACAGTTAAAAACAAAAAAAAAAAAACGAAACCAAATGTACACACAGCACAAATCACTGATTCAGAAACTAACAACTCTGTTTCAAACTTTTCATAAATACCCTATTTACACACTTTTAATCCATCTCTTTGATATCTTTCATCGACCGTACACATGATCATCATCTTCAAGCTCTGTTACTCCGAGCATCGCAAGATCAAGATGACATTTCATCTCGGATTTGGTCTGTTGCAGCTGTGTATAAGTGTCGATCAAACCCGCAATATTTGTATTTTTCCCGCTTGATTGTGTTTTTGGCTCTAACCCTTCTTGGCCTTTCAAGATTGAGACAATCTCTTCCATACCGGGTCTTCGGGACTCCTCATTAATCACACACGCCGCTGCAGCACGGATCATCCGCTCCATCTCAACCGAGTTTTTTCTTGTACATTTTAGTCTTGGATCAAGCAGCTCCTCTATGGCTTCTATCCCTCTTTGCAACAACGGTTTTGCCTATAGAAGATTTCAAAAAGAGCTAAGTAAGTCTTTTTCCAAAACAATCCTAGATGTACTTGACGCAAACCCTATAAGATCACAATTTTAATACTAGTAGTAGTAGTTAACAAGGGAATGATGTGACATACCCAAACAACCAAGTTTTCTTGACCAGATGTTCTCCTGGCTTCGATTGGTTTCCGACCAGTTATTAGCTCAAGCAAGACAACCCCAAAGGCGTAAACATCGGTCTTGTCAGATATCTTACCATGCTGGAAATACTCAGGAGCCAGATAGCTGCAAGAAATATTTTTTGCTAGCTGATTAGATCATTAAGATTTTTGCCTTTAAAGGAGGAAAAAAAAACAACTCATGGCAAAGCTTTCGATCTGTACCCGAATGTGCCTTTTACGGTTTTGCAAAGAAAAGGAACAGAAGGTGCAGCGGTCCAAGTAGCTAATCCGAAATCACACAACTGAACAAAAAAACACATCAAAACAATTATTGGTACGCTCATCAATCATCAAATAGATCATTTCATTTTGTGAAAACAGACTTTATCTTTACCTTTGGTATCTTCTTTGAGGAAAGAAGAATATTGGAAGGTTTGATATCTCTGTGAACAACACATTGCTCTGTTCCATTATGCAAATAAGCAATGGCATCAGCGATACCTAACGCGACCTTGTACCTTGCTGACCAAGGTAAACCAAAAGCATTTCTAATGCCTTTCTTCTTCTTCTTATCTATAAGAAACAGAACATTAAAATCTGTCAGCCTTTAAAGAAGAGTTTAAACATTCTCTGAACTATATAAAACACAAAGGGGATAAAGAGGTTTCTCTTACCATGTAAATAGTGTTCGAGGCTACCACCAGAGACATACTTGTAAACCAAGAATAGGCCTTCTTCAGGATCAATACAGAATCCAAGAAGAGGCACAATGTTGGAGCTGTGAAGAGAACTTGCAATCATCAACTCTCTACAAAAGGATTTAGGAGACTCTTTGTCTTCCTTATCAAGTCTCTTGATTGCTAAAGCCGTTCCCCAAATTCCGATTTTGCCTCTAAACACATAGCTACAAGCTCCTCTTCCCAACACTCTCCCTATTAAAAAAAAAAAAAAAACTATTGAATCAAAATGTTGCCAAATAGACCCGATCCGATTCATAACCATACCCGCCTAATTACCAAACAAATAACTAAAACCTACCCAAAATTTCTCAAATTTGTACCCAAATTACATGTATGTGAATCTTATTACAAAACAAAGAGTTTTCAAAATTCAATCTATAATTACTAATTTTAGGGTCTTTTTATTTCTTTTTTACCTTTAGAAAAATTACGAGTAGCTGCAACGATTTCACCGTAGCTAAACCGAACCAAAGTATTAGCGACCGGAGAGATACTCTTCTCAAGCGACCTAGCTCTCGTCCACCTCAAATCATCAGTAGCATTACCAGTAGTCTCCGTAACACCATTCTCCAAATTCACCATCAGAACAGTCGTGGAACCACCGGAAACAGACAGATTCCGACAAGAAGACGAAGCAGACAGAGACGGCGCCTCACCTTTCAGCTTCTCAAGCTCAATCTGTGAGCAAAGACTGAACCTAAACGATGAGTGAACTGAGTGTGGATCAGGATTCATATTCTCCGGTGCTGTTTCCGCTAAAAGCCAAGCCTTGTTGTTCTCTCCTCCTCCTCCGCCTCCATTTTTGTTGTTGCTGCCGGAGTTTTCGGTTGAGGTTGATCCAGTTACAGGAGGAAGGAAACAAGCTAAACCCAGATCAAAGATCATATTTTTCAAACGGGTTTTGATTCCTTTCTTATCATTGTTGTCTCCATCAAGATCTGATGATGATGATGTAGAACTGAGAATTGGTATGTTCACTGAGCTTGTAGTTTCTGGGGTTTTTGGATGAACTGAGGCTCCTTCATAAAAACCCATGTTTTTTTAATCTCTCTCTCTCTGAACAGATCTAGAGAAAGACACAATTACCAAGAAAACAAAAAAACAAAAAAATTTTGATTCTCTTTTTTGAAAAAAAATTGATTCTTTTTGAAGAGCTTTGCTTGATGGAAGAGAAAGAGAGAATATATATTTTAATTTATGTTTATAAATGGGAAGAAGAAGAAGATTAATTAAGTTAATAGTGTATGATTAGTGGTGGAAGGTGGAAGCAATTTATGATTTAATTTTGTATTACCGTTAAGTTGTTGTTGCGATCTTGAGCAAGAAAAAACAGGAGAGAGAGGGGGGGAAATAATTAGGTATGATTAATGATTTTTGTAAAAAATAATTGAGAGTTTTAAAATAATTGAGAGCGTTACAAAAAATGTAAAAATAATTGAGAGCGTTACAAAACCAATCAAACAAGTGTTTTTATGTAGAAAAATATAATGATTTAAAAAATGTTTTTTAGGGTCATATGGGTAAAGGCTGTTATGGTTCTTCAAAGGGGACAAGAACAGAGCCCACGAGGTTATGGTTCTGGGAAATAATGGAGAAGTGAGAGAGAAGGAGAGAATATTTAAAAAATTCACAAGTGTTACTATCGAAATAAAATTTTTAAAAATTCACAAGTGTTACTATCGAAATAAAAATTTTAAAAATTCACAAGTGTTACTATATTTAGTTTTTATCCTCTTGTGTTTTATAATTCGTACATGTGGCGAAATGTAGACATATGTAGCTAAAAACTTTTACATGGTGTTAGGTGGCCCGGGATAGATATTAGAGAATATGTACTCAATACCAAAAGTTTGAAACAAAATTAAGTAAATACCACAATGGTACGGCTCATATTACACATTTTTACATTTTTATGTAACTACTTTAGCCTTTTCTTTATCTGATTATCTCTTTCTCCCCCTCTCTCCCCTTCTCTCTTTCCTTGACATTGAATCTCAAAAATTGAATCCCCTTCTCCTCTCTCCCTTCCTCTCTCTCTCTCTCCCCTTTCTCTATCTCTCCAGGGTTGAATTTCTCTCTCGTTACATGTTTCCATTACATGTTTTTTCTTTAAAAAATGTTACTTTTTTAAATACACATATAGTTTTAAGTACACAATTAAACTCTCTCACACATACAGAGTGTTTATGACTTTATACTTAGCCTGCCAATGGTATTTACTAACATAAAACCAAGCCTATAGTATTCACTTAATTTAATTTTAGAATTGTGGTATACATTAATATTATCCTACATATTATTTCATGATTATGTTTTTTTTGGTCAATTAAATACACTAAAATAAAATATGAATCTTCTTGTTCAACAACTATGAAACTATATATTTGAAGAAAGAACTTATACATGGTGAGGAAAAAAAATCATTTTTGGTATATATAACACTAAAGTATGCTAATTGAATTTACGAACTATATAAGAAATTCAAAGAGAATGAAAAAAAAAAAATGTTTTTTCATGGTGTGAAGAAGAGTGAGAATTACAACTATTTTTGTTTTTGTTCGTTTATATGGACAATTTTATATAATTATGTGTAACATAGTGACAATTGGTTCTACCATAAACTATTCGTTATAGCAAAGCTTAAATCTTATAACACTCATCATTGGAGATCTAGCCTCACTGCCAAAACATAGTAGGAGTTATATTGTGCTAATGACGTGTTATATAATACACTAATGCAATAATAACAATTTAAGACTTGCAAAACATTCCTTAATAATAGTAATTAGATACTTGAATTTGTTAAGAATTGTGAGTTACAGACATGATGTTTTCACTCTTTTTTTTTTTAAACAAAATGTTAAATTTGATTCAAAAAAAAAATAACTTTTGTACAACTAGTGCAACATGTTGGTTAAAAAGGAGAGAAATATAAAAACTTTAAGTTACAAACTTAAAGAGTCTGGAGAAATTAATATCTAGAAGCTAGCCAAAACTGCAGAGCAGCATCATAGCGGCGGTCATCACTTTTTCCTATCGAGAGGAGCCGGTCCCTCACTTGTCTATCAATATATTTGATCAGCTGCTCTGCAGTGGTCGGATGTTCTCCATGGCGTCTCTGGTTTCGCTCTCGCCATAGGGCATGTACCGTGGCTTGAAAGACATAGCGGACCGTAAAACTTTCCACTTGATCTTTCCAAGAGCCCGATAGAGTTGTTATCAAAGCTTGCCAATCCAGAGAGAACCTCACCGTAAAGATCTTTCTGGCAAAATTTGCCCATATACCTGATGTAAAACTGCAAGTGAAGAAGAGGTGGTCCCGAGTTTCAAGAGTATTAGTGCAAAAGACACAAGTCGTGGGCAGACCCCTGTTCCAATGAAGCATTCTATCCCCTGTTGAGAGTCTATTCCAGGTCACCAGCCAAACACAGAAAGAATATTTTGGCGTTGCGTGGGCAAACCAAACCCCTTTGTGCCAGGGAACCGGAGGCGATATGGATCGTATATGGTTCCAAGTATCCTTGGTAGAGAAACTGGACCGATAAAAATTGTTTTTCCCTTTCACTTTCCATAATATCAAGTCCTCTGCACTTGTACGGGAATGCTGCTTGGTAGCCAAAACTTCTTCAATGGAGTTCAACTCCACAGACCTATGTCGTCGAGGTTGACGGTCCCACGCCTCTGCAACCGACATATACTTATTGATTCCCAAGTCAATATAACCTCTCTCCCCCGTGATCTCAATGAGTCGCCCCAAAGAAGACCACTTGTCATACCAGAAAGACGTTTGATCCCCATTCTGCACCTCTATGCTACAAAAACCTTTGGCAAGATCCCGATATTTGAGTAGTTTTCTCCACATCTAGGATCCCAGATGCGAAGTCTGCTTGATTGACCAGAACGTGTCCTTACGCAACAGAGATAATCGACACCATTTTACCCACAAAGAGTCTTTATGAGACAGAAGCCTCCATATTAGCTTCAAACAACAAACGTCGTTTGCTTCTTTCAAAGATCGGAGACCTAAACCTCCCTCTGCCTTCGGTTTACAAACTTCCACCCAAGAGATCTTTGCTTTGTTAGACTTAAAATCAGGACCAGACCAGAGAAAAGCAGAGCAAATCTTCTCATTCTCTCGAATACACTCTCGAGGAAGTCTAAATGCAGCAATCCAAAAATTGCAGATACTCCAGAGAACAGAACTGATTAAGTTCAGTTGACCAGCATAGGAAAGAAACCGAGCTGTCCATGAACCTATTTTCTTTTTAAGGTGTTCCAATAACGGAGTATAGTCAGCAGATGAAAGCCGCTTAGTAACCAGCGGGAGACCAAGGTATCGAATAGGAAGCTGACCAACACCAAATTGGAAACGATTCTCAATCTCCTGACGAGAGGACGCCGTAACACCAGCTAGATACACAGTAGATTTCTCCACACTGATCCGGAGCCCTGAGCATTTTGCAAACTGATCAAGAACCTCAAGGATGCCCTCAATAGACCTCACCTTTCCATCTGAAAGTACCATCAAATCATCATCAAAACTAAGGTGAGTTAAGCCAATGGACTTACATTGCGGGTGATATGCAAACTTTCGCGAGCCTGCTGCTTTATCAAGCATCTTCGACAATACATCCATGGTTATAACAAACAGATAGGGTGAGAGAGAGCAACCAGCATGATCCAGTGTATAAATTCTGAGGGAAAACCCAACGCTACCAAGACATTCTCAACTAACGACCATTGGACAGAATTGAAGGCTTTTAAAATATCGATTTTGATAGCACACCGACTAGAAACAGAGTCTTTGTGGTACCCTTTCACCAACTCTGTTGCCAAAAGAAGGTTCTCTATAAGCAACCTATCTTGCACAAAAGCTGACTAGTTACCCGCAACAAACAGTGGCAGAACCCATTTAAGCCTATTTGCGATAATTTCGGAAATAACTTTGTAAATCACATTGCAAGATGAGATGGGTTTGTAGTCTTTCATCTCCACAGCCTCCAACTTCTTTGGGATGAGTGCCAATATTGTGGAATTTACTCCTTTTGGCAAAAAACCCTTAAAAAAAAGGATTGAACCGCTATAACAAACTCTGCACCAATGAACTCCCAAGCAGCTCTATAGAACTCAGCAGTATAGCCATCCGGGCCCGGGGATTTATCACGAGGCATAGAGAACAAGACTTGCTTGGTTTCCTCCGCAGAAACAAGACGAATTAGCCGTTCCTTGTCAGCCACGGAACAACGAAAAGAGAATAGATCTTAGAGCTCCTCAACTGAGGCTCCTTCGTAAGCACTAGGAATATGCTGCAAGAATTCCCTAAAAAAATGTTCTGCTTCGGCATTGATCTCCTCATTGTGTGACGTTACCGTCCCATCATGCCTTCGTATCTCTCTAATGGAGTTTTGGGCCCTCCTAGACAGTACTGCACGGTGGAAAGTTTTGTTGTTTTGATCTCCGACCTGCAACCAGTGGAGTTTAGACTTCTGCTTCAAAAACTTCTCTTCTAAAGTAGCAATCCGCTCCCAGGTGATATAAGCCTATGTTTCCTCATGAATAGCTTGGGGCGAAGGGTGTCTCTGGTTAATCTCCTGCTTTTCACAAAGCGTAGCATATGCTTCATGTGCTCTCCGAACTAGATTACCCAACCTGTCCTTTGCTAAGCCTCGAATTAAAGGCTTAAGAGCCTTTAACTTCTTCGTAAAACGAAACATAGAGGAGGTAGACATAAAAACAGGCTCAGTTTGCTTCCAGAACCCTTCTACCAGCGGTTTGAATTCCTCCATTTCAGCGACAGCATGAACAAAATTGAAAGGTTTGCGAGCTGTAGTGGTAACCTCAGCAGCAGTATTTAGGTTTATCCTACAACGCAAATGATCGGAGCACCCACCAGCTTCGAAAACATTGTAGGATTGGGGAAAAACTTGATACCAATTGTCATTCACAAGCACTCGATCCAACTTTTTCAGAATCAAATCATCCTCTCTATTGTTATACCAGGTATAGAGCGGGCCATGGGAATTTGAATCCAAAAGAGAACAGTAGTTGATCGCTCGCTGAAAATCCTGCATTCTCGCAGTGAGGACGGGAGTATCAGCTACTCGAGAGTGCTCTTCAATATCCAACGTCTCGTTAAAATCACCACAGATTAGCCAAGGCTTACTGCGAATGATAGGTGAATCAGAATGATCTCGCAACTCTGCCCATAGTTCTTGACGCACCTGAGCAGAGTTCGAGGCATAGACAAAAGAGCAGAAGAACTCATCCTCCAACTCTTCTACTTTCACCGAGCAGGTTATAAGTTGAGCACTTTTATAGAAAGGCGTGAGCCTCACTTTACTGCTCCACACAACCCAAATCCGACCCCGCCTATTATATTCATAATTTGTCAAGACAGACCAGTCTTTAAACAGCTTAGTACACAACCTCTGTACTTTCCTCTCCTTAACCCTTGTCTCTAGGAGACAGCCAAATTGAAATCTCTGATCCTCAATCCATTTCTGGATAATGGGATGTTTTATTGATCTGTTTAAGCCTTGAACATTCCAACAGAACCCTGACATTAAAGATGTTTAGTAGTGGTTCTCTTACTCTGATCTCTAGGAGGAAGCCTAGATAATTGAGTAGAAGAAGCTGATAACACTTTGTGAGCTGTCTTTGATTCACGTGGCAAAGATTGTCTCGGCGGTATGACCTGTGAAATCGCAACCTCCCTTGACGGTGGCTGGGATGCCATCCCTGCCCCCGGGGTCACACCTCTGTTCCCAGTCTTCACCCGATCAAGATCTTTTTCAACAGTCGAGTCCTCTCCTGTGTCATCCTGACCACTAAGAGCAGAGAACGCATTCAAAAGCAAAGAAGTACCCGTCAACTCGACCTCCACCAGCCGTTTCACCGGACTACGATTTGCAGATTTTGGTGGTGTAACCCAAACCTGATCGTCACCAGTTATTTCCTCACTGCCAACACCAGAGGAAGGTGCCCCAATACTGAGATGCGATTGAGTGTTCTCCCTAGGCACATATGTCTCTACACCCGCCTCTGAAACTACTCCATCAGATGTCGCTGCAGGTAGAATTGGTGAACTGGACGTTAGAAGAGCTGCCCCAGCTTGAGCTTTAACTGGAGAGCTAGGTCTATCCGCGAGGAGACAAGTTTCCCGCAGGTGACCCCATTTCAAACAACCAGTACACCTTGGTGGCAACGAAGGATACATATACGTAACAACTGCATCAAGCTCACCTTCCTCCTCACCAATAATAACGTATTCTGATGGAAGCGTTTTAGTTAAATTCGCTTCAACCAATATCTGCCTCTCATCAAAGCTCTCACAAGCCTCTATTTTTGGGTGAAGCCGAATTGGTCTCCCCACTGCACTAGCCAAAAAACTCCGAGCCTTACTCTGAAAACATGGACGGTGGGACATTCTTTAACGTTATCCACAGTTATAGACTTCATTGTAGGTTGTGCTTCCTCTGCGAAAGGAGTCCACTTTGACACCACCATCGGGATATCCATGATATTCCACATGCCTCTGTTCAGGACTCTCCTTCTCACTACCTCACTTTTGATACTAAATTTGATCGTTGTTGCATTGACCTCATAAACGTCAATCAGAGTTGTCTTATTGCCTAAACGCCAGATCTTATTGACAATCATGTGAACCTTCCCCACATGTGGTGCATTGTCATTTAAAAATTTTCCAATCACAAAATCTTCCCACAAAGGCTTTGCTCCTGCAATCACCTCCTTTGGTACCTTGACTCGCTCATGTCCCTCAATAACATCAATTACAAACCTTTGCTGAGTGAAAACATGTTTCTTTGCAACCTGAACCCAAGACTTCTTAACGGGAACAGCCTGAGTCGAGCCACCAACAGCCTGCAGGTTCACACAACCCTGGTCCTGCACACAAACAGAACCCTGCACCCGAAGGTGAACAGATCCCTTCTCCCTCTCACCACCCAAATCCACAGAAGCCTGCAACTGACTCTCCGCTTCTATCTCCAGAGGAGGAGAACCTCCCTCTGACACCGGAATCTCTCCAGTTTGAGCCGGAGATGCCGGCGGCGGCAGCATACTTGTGAAACTCGAAACAAACCCTAAATCGTCTTTCGAGTCGCCCTCCATGTCAGCTTTCCTTGAGAGAGAGGTCTTATTAAAAAAGAAGAGGCTGAGAAATAAAGGTTAGTCTTGATATTTTCACTCTTATCTATAGGTGAAACAACTTTTATACAGATTTTAGAATTTGCTACTATGTCGAACAGTGACATGTACGTACGTAGGTCCACCACAAATTATTCAATGAAAATGTCACATCTCATATCGCTATCATATTGTGTCCTTTTTTTCTGATAAAAACATATATCTTACCGTTCGAGAGATCGTCATCATTATAGCAGTTTTGAAGCATATGTTATACCATATAGCACAATCAGATATTCCAGGGACATACCAAAGGTACACACATATTGAGAGAACAATATTGTGCACAAAATGATTAGCGTACGTACGTCTTTGTGTTTGTGGCGAGTGTGTTTACAAATTATCATCTGATGATGATGTGTTTGTTTCCACAGAACGTGGCATATATATGTTTTTATGTTGTGGCACCTAAACTTCTTCCAATGTGGCTTATAACAAAAGTTAAATTTGATGTTATTAACAAAAGAAATAGCTTATATAACGGCATACAAAAATTTCACATAGTAGAGAACAATAACGAAGAAGTCGAGATGGAGTTAAGATAGATGAGAACATGTACACACGGCTTCAACTTTTGATAATAAATGAACGAAGAATTTAGGAGATAAATTTTGATAAAAGTCCAAGGGTATGGATTAATGTAACTATATTACCTAATAAATCCATTGGTGATGGTAGGTCAAAGATTCCTGATTTCATAGTCTAGGAAATTAGTGGGGTGTATTCAAACCATGATTTTGGAGAATTTAGTGTGATTTATGATATTTTGGATTTTAGGAGATTTAAGTGAGTTTTAAAGGTATTTTGGTGGATTTGTTTTGTGATTTGATGAAATTTGATGAGATTTTAAAAATGCTTTGGGCGATTAGAAGAGATTCTCACACAATAACACGTTCAACTTGTTAAACACAAAAGTCACCCCTGTACATAATAGTCAAAAACAATGCTTCATCTCTCTAAATATTATAATCGATCCGAACACAAAGATTGAAATTGAAAAGTACATGTATTGATGCAATGAACAAACCCTAAACTGGTTTCTCTTGCTAAACAAAATAACGATCATGTGATCGAATTAGCATCTTATGAAGACAATTTCATGATCGCTACCCACATGCATTTACCAAAAAAATAAATCTAAACCTAAAATTCCCAAATCTGCAAAAAATGAAATCTGCATAATTCAATTCAAGAAGAGAAAAGCTACAGTTTGATACCATGAGCGTAATTTTTTCTTTTTTAACTGTTTATTTTGAGAAGAAGAAGAAAATTGAATATTGATGAGATGATTATTTTTGCAATTCTTTTTGTTTATAAAATTTTTTGTTTCAAATCCCAGCATTATAGGTGTGACTGTCTCACCTCGTCTATCGACTAGAAATTTAAAGAAAGTCTCACAGAATCCACTTTCTGAATTTTTTTTAAAAGTCATTGTTTAGTTTGAATAACAGGGTATTTAATATGATTCTTATAATTACTTGATTGAATAACACAGGATTGTAGATGACTTTAAGTGATTTTACATAAATTTTAGTTTCAATAACAAGGGATTTGAGAACATAATTTAAAATCCCAATTTGAATAACAGTTGATTTTAACAAAAACTCAAAATCCTCCAAAATCATTATTTGAATACATCCCCCTTAATCTTCAATTTTTATCAAACCACATGTGTCTACATAGAACTAGCAAACATATATAATATTGAAGTAAATAGTTTTCAGAGACAATGCATATTTGAAAATGACCATAACATATTACATTAAAATTAAATATTAATATTATCATCCTAATTAAATTACAAAACTAAAATATGAACACCAACATTTATCTTGACACCAATATCCTAACTTAAAAAATATATTTTCTGAGGTTTATTGGCAGGTTGATTTGTAAATATCTAAAAGCTAGTGTTTTCTATATGGGTTGTTTAATTTTGCATCTATATATATATGATATTATATATTTCAAATGGATGTGTTTGTAACAAAAAGGTTTAACCAACCAACACTCATTAATTCAAATTCAATAATAATCTCCCAAGAGAAAATATTCAGTTATTTTTTTCTTTTGAACTCAGACTTTTGTGATTCCCTATTTAATAAAACGGAAGTACACAACTTTAAATTTGTAGACTATATAATTTTAATAGTAGGTTACAAATGGGTTATAAAAAAAATTGATATTAATTTGTATTAGATATATGTTACATCACGTTGAAAGTCTTAATCTGTAACTCTTCATTTTAGCAAGATTTTAGGAGAATAATCTTAATTCTCTTTTACACCAAAATATATCCTTCAAAGATTTAATCTTGATTTAAGATCTTCTAAAACAAGTTATTTGAAAGAATAAAATAAAATCTCTAAAAAATATTTAGTTAACCATATATAGGCAAACAAATCTCAAAAAATAATCACTCTTCCGTGGATTGAGAGTGATTTCCTATTATACTATAAAATAAACCGATCAATAATCTATCGTTACCTTTTGATAAGATATCATCTTTCGATTCATGTCTTTTAATTTTATCATACTTATAATGATGCTTATTATGTTTATACACATTAGTACATTACAATTCATGGTGTACTGCGAGTTAAAATATGACACGACGTGTTTATATGACACGACGTGTTTGAGTAGATACTAATATAAATTTAAATTTTTGTTAATTCGGTGCTACACGGGTAAAATATCATTTCATTATTTTGTTAATAATATCAATATTAAATTAATAGACATATCTAATTAAGTTGATTAAATTAATACTGTAACAAACAAATATACTGTTAACAAACAAATTATTATTTTTATCAAATAACTTAATTCGGGGTGTACCGGGGATCAAAATCTATATAAAATATACGTTATTTCCATAAGTAATATTCAACATATGATTTAATGGTATAATGTTTCCTAAAAAAAAATAACTTTTAAAACAAATAAAACAATCACCTTTATAGTGCTTTAAGTAAAAATTACAAAAATTTGTGCTATAGCACGGATCTATCAGTTTTAGTAGATGATTTTATTGTATAATGTTTTATTCACAATAATATTTAAAATAAATCATATAAATATTGTATATAAAAATTACAATATAAATAAAAAGAATTTTAACCCGTATTCTAGCAGGGATCCTAATCTAGTTGTAGATACTAATTAGTGCAATAAATATTGTCACAAGAAAAGAATGGTCCTAACAGGATAATATTAGCTCATTTAAAGGATAAAATTCACTTAGAGAGGAATGTTTTGTGGAACCGACGAGTCATATGACTACGTACAACGTCTCTTACTCAGTTACTCTACTCGTTCAACCAAGTAAATGATATATAATTTAAGACGAGTTATATAAATATTTTAGTTAGAAATACTTTTCATTAAAACAATTAAAACCTTTTGATAAATTGCAAGAAAAAATTATGAAACTTCGCAAACGCGAAAACTAGATGAAACGGAGAATTGTGAGCTGGATAAAGTCTGAGAGAGCATATAAAGACCAAAACATCAACTCAAAGATATACAGTGTAGAACCTTTTATTTATTTTCTTATTTTATTGTTATTATTGATAGTACGTAGATTTTGATCATTATTGTTATTAACGGTGGCCTAACTAGCCATCCCATGAGTCGTGTAGGTAAACTAACGAGAGGATGTGGTGTGTAGATAGATAGATTCCAAGATGTGATGATGTGGTAATGAGAGAGCTAGGTCCAAAAGTAGGTGGACCGGTACGGTGTCGGTTCGTTCAACTCACCACCGGTGTCGGTCCGTTCAACTCACCACCGGTGTCGGTTTGGTCATAATTTCACTTTTGAGATAGCATCATTGACACCAATGATGATAATCATCATGATCAACTTCAACTTGGATTAGTTTGTATTTCGATGTATTCAACACACATCCCCTGCGTACGTGTGAGTCCGTACCATTTTGTAATTATATTTCGGAAGAAGAATTACGTCATTTCTATATTAAAAAGGAAGAAAACATGATGTTATAGAGGGTTAGTTTAGTGTTGACCCATGCGGTTAACTAACTACCATTTTGCTAATGCTAAGTACTTAATGAAGCGTTTAACAAATATTGTAATATACACATTGTTAAAAAGACTTAGCTAAATTGAAAGGCCAAACAAAAAAATTGTTTGTGTTTAGAAAATGTAAAAATGTTCTCGGTGACTGAGATAAAGTAATTCGAACATTCAACGAATATTTGTTTTTAATGAAATTTTATATCAACTATCAAGATCCCTAGGCATTAAAGGAACGAAGCAAAAGAAAAATTACCACGACCACCTTACAATGATATAACTCACACTGATGGTGAAATGATCCAAAATTAATTATATTACGAAAAATCTTTATGTCGATTTTTTGTTGACAGTATAAACTATGTATGGAGAGTTTACTATCTTTAGTATATAAAAAATATTAAATGTCAAAATTACGAAACCTTTCAAGATTGTTAGATTATCTTCCAAAAGTACGCTAACCTAATCTTTTATATTTTAAGGTAGAAGAATATATACACATTTATTTATATACTATATGTGAATGAAAATATATATATTCTAAAATGTGAAACTATTAGATTGTAGATTGTAATAATTCGACGCAGGCATGCATGAACGTGAGACAGAGAGGGAGAAACATATCAAAGTCCATTTATATACATGTTTCTGTTTGGTGCTAACAGTACACCTTCATTATTTCATATAAATATTTTCTAATGTGTTGAGATGTCCTTTTCTCTTTCCATTTTTAAATATATCACAGTTGGTCTTTGCTATAAGAGTACTATGTTAATTATCTTTTCCATACGATTAAAAAAATTATTTTAATATTCTGATATGTTGTCGTGTTTTTTGCTCTTTCTTGATACCTTTTTTTCTTTGGTTTTATCCCTGTTTAAAAAATTCCCATATACCACCGATTACGTGCTGCAAAATCGCTAGGTCCACTTTTTCCGTCTCGATTAATGATTAATTCCCAGCTAGCATCGATTATCCAATTATACCCTTCTAATTTGATTATAATCTGTCTAATCCAACTACTTTCTTCTTAGGGTTTGAATGGTAACTGCGGTTAGGGCGGTAAAATCCGTCTTCGGTCTGGATGTTCCATTTTTAAGGCGGACTACAGACCGCTGCGGACCAACTCTATTTGTATGTAAAAGTGGTCCGCAGTTGGTCCGCTGCGGTCTTGTATCTGCTTTATTTGGACCATACCACTACAGACTACATTTGCTAATTGGTAAATAAAAAGCGGTCCAGTCCGCAGACGGATTTGTCTGCCCCAACCGCTACAACCATTCACACCCTTAATTTTGTATATAATGATTATTTTTAAAGCTAATATAAATCAAATATGTATTTTTTTTGTTATTTAGACATTTAAATTAAAAGTTTATGATGTTTTACAATAGTTAATGTACAAACTTTTAATGAAAATCATATATATTCTTTTAAAAATACGTTTTTATGTGTTTACCGTAATTTTAAAAACAATACTATAGTTTTATATTTTATTTGATATTTTTATTTTAACATAAATAAAATTATACATATATTTAATTCTATATATTTTTATTTTATTATTAATTTAATAAAATAACTCTAAAATTAGTCTTCGATTAATTTCGATTAATCTCGATTAATCTCTGATTTTTTTGCTAGGCGCTAGGTCCACCCCGACTGCCCGACTAGCGCCTAGCGATTTTTAAAACAGATGTTTTATCTTTTTGCTTTGAAACAGAACAAGATTATGTAGTTTTTCCAAAAAGAGAGAGAGTAGGGTTATATAGTATTTTCTAAGCCTTTTGATTAACAAGTTTAGATCGAGTTTATTATAAGCTTTCTTATATTTTGTTTATTATAAAGTATTATGGTTATATATAGTTATTTCTATTAGGCGAAGGTTAATGAAATCATGGGGGTAAATATATGTTTTATTCACTTTGTCTACGACCCAAAAGTATACACAACCGAAGATCAATTAAAAATTTAAAACTACCATATTCAATAATAATAGAAATCTTCCTTACTAAAATAGAATAAAAAATTATGAAAGAGTAAATAGTATTTTTACTACCATATAGAAATAAAATGACCACCATTTTGGGTATATATTCAAAGAGTAAATACTTATTTTTACTAACAAAATTGTGAAAGCAAATTGTTTAGCGGGTGGTATTGGATTCTAATTTATAAATATTTTTGAAGAGTTCAACAAAATCATTAAAAATGAATAAGTGAAAGATTGTTAAAAATTACTAGAGAGTTTTGTTGATTAGTTTTCTAAAATCTTGTAAAGTGCATCAAAGAATTCCTGTATTTTTGTAATATTTTCTGTGACTTTATTTTGTAAAGAAAATGTCTAAAATCATGAATAATTAACATATTATTTAAGTTTATTAATAATCCTAGATTTTTTTTTGTTTTAATTGAATAATACAAAAATTTTAATGACTAAAAGTCTGAATCCAATAATCTAAATTTGTTAAAATTTTAAATAATTTTTTACAAATTACAAACTAATAACAGTAAACTTTAACTGAGTTTAACAAAATCTTGATCTAATAATAACAGATTCTACGTAATATTTAAAATCTTTAAAACTCTATTCAAATCTTGAATCTAGTCCCCCTATAATTTATGTCTAGTTTATACGTAAAGAAGGCCAAACCCATTAATTACCTCTACACAATATGAAAAAGCGTTAAATAGACGTCGCCTTACTTCTACAAAATATTATTACAAATAGTACGTATCAAGGGAATAATGATTATTGGAACTATATCTCCTACCATCTCGGCAAATCGGAATATTCTAGACCGGCAGCACCGTAGACGGAGGAGCATGTGACAGATTTTATGTACACACAGCAAGCCATCAGTTCAATTTTGTTTCATATGATGTCCCCAAAGGGCAAAGGGACCATCTCATTTAAACCTAACTACAAAATTTTTATGAATAAATGAAGAGTTCCTATTTGTGTGTCTTTTTTTTTTGTGCAACACTTAAATGACATGAGTTAAGACGTATAACAAGTAACAACTGATCCACCCGTTATCTAAACTGGATATCTAGACACAAAGTTATTGGATTAGCGAATAACAATGTCTCTTGTAGCAGATGAATGAAAAATGTAAATGATTCAAAATAAACTATATACACAAAGTTTTTTTTTGTTGTAATCATAAATTCTTAATATATTTTTTATAATATATAAAGTTTGATGCAGAGATTTTTAACCAAAAAAAAAAGTTAAATACAGAGGTCAACTAGTCGATAAGGATATTTTCAATAAAATTTATTTGTTTATTCATTAGGGTAGTTATATTATTCCATTAACAGAACATGAGAGGAGACCAACATCACATGGTGCATTAATTGTCTAACTATTATTTTTCAATCAAGATTCGGCTAAAGCATACTCCTCGACCAAATGGATTTTTAGAAATCAAATTTTCAGTACATATAATCATGCATGGCACTATATAAACAATATCAAATGCTTTTTGGCCAGGTAACAACATTAATGTTCGTTCACATGGTAAAATGATTTGAACAGATCACAGCGCCCATGTAATTCTTATAATCACCACTTAAGATAATAATCTGTACATGACTTTAAATTATCTTGCATGTGCATGGATTACATATATGATATATCTAATACATAATAAAAGGGTAATTCTTTTATCGATAAAAAATAAAACGAAATTGTATCTTTCGATGATAGCAAGAAAGTCAAACTTACTGAATCTAAAGGGAAAGATTTATAATATAGAAACAAAAAGCAAAGGATGCCAAAAACATTAGAAAGAAAACAACATGAAAGAAAACAAAAAGCTACATTTATTAGTAGTACAAACGCCAACATACAAACGCCAATATACACATATAAAAAAATATGTACCAAGTTATGCCAAAATGGATTCATTTGTACCGTACGTTTGATAAAATAAAAACAATATATACTGGAAATAAAAATAATATAGAAGTAGACTATTGTTTCATCTTTTTCAATTTAAAGGCTTGTGATGATCACCTATACTTATGTTACTATAATTTAATTAATGTATGTTATCGTGAGTTGGTGACTATGCTTTGATTGTGATGCTAAGAGCCACAAGTTAGTGACCTTCAAATCTGTTCACATTTAATTTATGATAACTACTACTTAACCAACCTAAACATAATTTCCCCACATTTTAATTATTTCTAACGATGATTAGACTTAGCATTGTTGTTTCAATACTGGCCTGGACGAAGGTACATTATGCAATGGGGTCACCTGACCCAAATAATTTTTATTGAATCATATTTTGGTTTTAAATAGAAAACTTTATCAATAAATATTATGTTTTTGTGCCTTAAGAAAATAAGAATATAAAAAATCCATTGTTCCGTTACAGAATGGACCAGACGTTGTCATTCGAGCAATATAAATCAACAAAATATACAAACGCGGAATTATCTAAATATTCCATTTGACTAGTAAAATGGTGTCACATGAAAAAAAAAAAAAAAAAGGGAACAAAATAAGTGTTGTAAAACTCAATCACATTTTGGGTATACTTCACGGGCCTATAATATGCTGTGAATAACATGAATCAGAGTATGGGCTCCATAAGGCCCAAAATATAATGGGAAGAACAAAAGTTAAAACGCTAGAAGGAGGGGTCGAACCTCCGACCTTGTGGTTAACAGCCACACGCTCTAACCAACTGAGCTATTCCAGCTTCTTATTTATAGTAACTAACAAATATAAACAGGAGATTCCTTCGATTAAGGCAGGGAATTATTAAAATCCCAGAAGTTGGAACACAAGAACAAATTCTGTGAAAGTGTCAAGTACGTAAGATGGTCAAAGGAAATATTTTTGGCTCTTTAATTTGAGCAAAAATTATAAACTGTTGTGTGTAAGCCTAGTTGTGTGATTATGTTGTTTGAATATATCTATGATGATAAGAGTTGGCCTAACTAAACCTACAAATGTTTATAGTTTTTGTGGTGAATTTTATTCCAAAGTTTTTATGTGATTAGTTTGAATCTAATTTTTTAACGATGCATGGCTCTAACATATCGAACGAATATCTACTGATACCTAGCACTAAACGATGCACTGGGAAAAAATAAGAGAGGGAAGATTTAGTTAGGATAACACCCAATATGCACTAGTACAAAACAAACACGTATAGCCACGTTTTTGTCACCCATAATCGTGACTAAAAATTTATTTGCCACAAATAAACCACCAGCAAATTTCATAGATTCGTCGAGACAAATTAGCAACAAAATAATCACGAATACACAACGTGACAACCTTTATCACTGCAAAGTCACACAAACATTCGTGGCTAAATAGACATGACAAACTTTGTAGCAATTTTCGTGGTTATTCCACCGAATTATCGATCCCATCACACTGAATCGTGGAAAAGTAAGATTACTCTATAGCCACAATAGTAGGCGTAGCTTTATCGTGACAAACTCACTGCCACAAATTACTTTCGTGCCCCATTTGTGACTAAATCTTTCGTTGCTAAATTTTAAATACGGTGTTGCCACGAAAATCAATCGTGATATCTTCGTGGCTATCCCACCGAATGAGCCATCACATCCAACTAGTCCGACAACGATTAAGACTTTGCAGGCGTAATCCTGGGGCGGATGGGAATAATATTCAAAATATTGAGGATAAATTTTAGTGGCGTAATCGTGACTACATGTAATCACGATTTGATGAAGTGGCTATTTCATGGCTATGATAACAAATTCGTAGCTATATTAGCCACGTTTTATGCGTGGTTGGGTCGTGGCTAATATTTTCTGTAAAAACAAATCGTTGTTTGCTTCATTTTCCAAATTCATTAAGTAAAAAAAGAAATCAGGAGAGAGTTGTTTTTTTTTCCTTTTTAAGTTTCATGTCTTATTATTTTCAAAGTCGAGAGTGGATGGATCAACGTATTGATCCAATAAGAAATTGTGTTTCAGAAACATTTATGGCGGGGATTTTTGTTTCTATCGAATTTGCTTGTAATCAAGCATCTTATCGGGAAACCAACACTTTGTTGTGTCCTTGTGCTTGGTGTAAGAATGGAAAACAGTGTAATGCAAGAACAGTCACTAGACATCTTTATTGAGTAGGGTTTAAAGGAAATTACTATATTTGGCTGAACCATGGAGAACATTATTATAATGTTGGACAATCCTAGAGGGCAAGTCATTTTACCGGTGAAGAAGCAATGTTGCCGTCAAATGCTACAAATTTTCAAGTTCCACTCGAACAATGGGAAAGGGAAAAATAGACCTAAGCAGAGATGTTTTACATACCGATTACAAATCGGTTGAAGAGGTTATACCAGTTAGAGGCGACAACAACGCCTATGCGATGACATGCTGAACATATGTCTACCGAAAGAGAAATGCAGCACTCGTCTGAAGGAGCAGCATGGAAACGTTTTAATGAGGTGTATCCTAATTTTGCTGTCGAAAGTCACAATATTTATCTATGCTTATCAACATATGGATTTAATCATGTTGGTATGAATGGGGAGACACATTCAATATGGCATGTTATCGTAACTCCCTATAATTTACCACCCAATATGTGCATGAAAAGAGATTTTTTTTCCTATCGGTACTCGTTCCCAGGCCAAAGCATCCAAAAAAGTCTAGATATTTATCTTGAACCGTTGATCGAAGAATTGCAAAGTCTATGGATTGAAGGTGTTGGTTTGATTGCCACAAAGTCTATGGATTTAGGCCTTTCGATGAAGGAAAGAAGTATTAGGTGATCATCCACCATGGTTGAATGGAGAGGAAATTCTTCACGAAAGAAAAAACAATATTATGGCGTTGTTTAGAACAGTCGATTGTTGAGGGAACGAACACCAGAAGCCTGCTCGAACTATCAATGGATATGGGGTTCATCATAATTGGGTTAAAAAGAGTATATTTTGGGAGTTGCCATAATGGGAAAATCTTCTTCTTTGACATAACCTTGCCTTCATGCATATCGAGAAGAAATTTTTTGATAATCTCATCAACACGGTTTAAATATTTCTGGGAATAAAAAAGATAACATTAAATCAAAGATGGATCTTGTCGCTTTATGTAGAAGACATACGTTGAATCTTCGCCGAGATGGGAAAATGCCAGTATCAATATATAGTTTAAAAAATGAAAAAAAAAGAGAAAAAGAAAGCAATTTCTCTTATGGACGTAAAATGAGATAAGATTTCCAGATGGTTACACGTCAAAGTTGACTCGTTGCATCGATGAAACTCACTGGAAGTTGTCAGGTTAAAAAAGCCATGATTGTCACGTCATTATGCAGCGTCTACTACCTTTTGCTTTTGAAGAACTTCTCCCGAAACACGTTCACACGACAATTTACGGTGATTTATTGATCTTTTACTTTAAACATATTTTTATACTTACATTGATAACTTAATGATGCATATTTATATTTGTGCAGAAATTGCACTCTTTTTTTGGGAGTCACGGGATGGATTCGAACCATCACTTCCAGATAAGTTACATCCGACGAATTCCCACAGATCGTGTCACTTTCGTGCCTTCCTTTCTTCATTTGCTTTTGCTTGGTCAAGATAGTTTGCCTATCTTCTTCTATATCTCAGCGAAGACTTTATGAATTGATTGATGATGTTACTTTGTTGAAAGAAAATATCGCTGTAAAACTTTGCAATTTGGAGAAGATATTTCCACCGTCATTTTTTGATGTTATGGAACATCTTCCCGTGCACTTACCAGATGAAGCTGCTTTAGGAGGTCTAATACAATATCGGTGGATGTATCTGTTCGAGAGATACATATACCATTCGAAAAAGAAAGTTACGAACAAAGCACATATTGCAGGTTCGATTGTTGCACAATGTGTGAATGAGGAGATAGCAAATTCATCTGCAAATTATTTTGGGCATCCAGAAGTAAGAGACAATGCTGCTCTTGAAGAAATTCGATTTACAAATTTTTATCCAGATGTGCCTACCTTGTTCTACATTGTGGATGTTTGATTTCGTACAAGGGCCTAACTGCAACTATACACCATGGCCTATATACTATTCACATGGATATTGTTTCCACACATAACCATGACCAAGAGTAAAAAAAAACCCAAAATTACAGTGTTTATGTTTGTGGAACCATTAACAAAAATTATTTTGGGCTGATAGAAGAGATAATGATGATCCATTACCATGGTGTTGTTGGGCTGAAGGCCATGGTTTTCAATTGCAAGTGGTTCGATACAAAACTAGGTCATGGAATATGAAAACATCCATCAGGTATCAGTGATGTGACACCACGTAGAAAATATGAGAAATACAATCCTTTTATTTTGTCTGGTAATTGTGATCAGGTATGTTTCATTCCTTATCCACGCATGCGTCATACCGTAGCAAATGATTGGTGGGCATGTACAAAAGCAATGCCTAGAGGAGTTCGTGAGACAGCAAAATATGCTTTAATTTCTCTTCAAGATGATACACACAATCAGTTTGTCGCACCAAGTACAATTGTTTGAATTGAATCACATGTGGTGGAAGATGAAGTTGATTGTGATGTTTTACCTATGTCACCTCCTAATGATGTATATATAACTGAAGAAGAGTTAGAAGATTCGTGTTATGACTCGGATTCAAATTCCGATTATGGTTCTGAATAAGTTTTCTTATATATATTTTTTATGTATGAACTATGTAAGATTATATTTTATAAGTTCTCCTGTTTTTATTATATAATTTCACATTATAATATGTAATATCACATTGAAATATATCAATAATATATATATATATATATTTATATTTGATAACTTTCTAATTTACATGTTTTTAGCGTCCTTTTTTTGTCCATATTTTGCATTATTCATACCCTTAACTTAGCATTTTTAGGTCATTAATTGTAGGAATTCACTTTTAGGCCATTTAGGGTGTTGCATTTTTGCATTTGCATATTTTGGATGATTACATGTGCTTAAGAGCCTAAAATGGGGGAAAACAAGGACAAAACCGAGCATGTACCCGAAGGAGCCATCGAGCTGGAAGAACAAGTCCAAACCCCAACACGATCGAGGAGGATCCAAGAGCCGGAAGAACAATCCGAAGATCTACCGGAGGAGTAACCCGACTTCATCCTCGTGTACCCCATCGAGTAGACCATCGGGCAGGTCTGGAAAGCTAGGTCAAAGGGGTTTCCATATATAAACCCCTCCTCTCTTCCTCGCAAACGAGCACGCGGCATACCCTCATACCAGAGAGCGAGAGCTTCTGTGAGAGAACTGAGCGACTCAAACACTTTTCCCTTTTGTTTTAGATTTTATTTAATAACTTTTTATCATTTCTTTAGATTTCTATCTTGTACTCTTATCCCTCTACTTAATCGTTTAATAGAATGCGATTTTCGTTATATATGTTGTTATGTTTCTTGTTATGATTTCCGAGTAGTGTAGCAAACTTTCTAGGGATGGGATAGATGATTTTGTGTTCTTGATCGGTTAGGATGTCTTAGTTGGTTGTATGTGTTTAATAGATTTCCTTCTAGGTTGGTGTTCTTAATGCTGTCAACAAACCGAGAGGGTGAGATTAGATCTAAGGTGTTTTACCACCAAGAGGTGTAGATGAGATGCTTGAATCAACCAATGCTAGAGGTTTACTCACTTAGCCTAAGAGATTAGATGAGTAAGGGGTTTACTGACAATAATGAATCGGATCTTAATGTCTGCTTGGTCATGTTTCTCCAACGAGAGTTGGGTAGGGGAGTGATCAAGGTTGATTGTTTCTATCACGAGAGTGTTTTAACAAGAATTTAGAGATTCATTGTCTAGGAAATATTTGCTTGAGGCATGTAAGACATCTGTACTGGTTAGGAATACTTAGGATTCAATTACCCCATCCTTAGAAGATTTCATATCTTAATTGCTTGCATTTTCATTAATTACTCGATGTCTTACCCGATCAGGTACACGATAACCTGCTTCGAGTAACCCCTCGAGTTGTTCATACCATCTTTGCTTACTCTATCACCCCACCCGATCATGTACTCGAATGCTTGCAACGAGTGCTTAGGTCGTGTGGTTTCTTGTTTATATTATTTTCTTTTATTTATTTTAGGATTGTTAGATCAAAACCCTTAATTGCTTGGCTTGACTTGCATTGTTCTGATTGCATCCTTCTTGCTAGCATAAACAACCATTTGGATTGATAACCCTTTGTACTACAACTGCATAGGGAATTGATACCATGGTGAAAAAGTGTTTATCAATATATATCTTTGTTATATTTAATTTTTTAATCATAATAACTAATATTGCTCAATCATATAAATTAATTTTGATAAGCCATAGAAATAGGCAAATAAAACAGTCTCTATATTAGTAAAAGAGAAGTACAAAATGAATTCGGGTCAGGTCAAAAGTAATAAATTACCTGAAATTAATCAAATTGGATTTGGGTCAGAAATATCCGATTCATTTATAATGGGTTATTGCCTTATCGGGTTAGAATTTGAAAGCAATATTTATTAAAATTATACTAACAAACATTTCAGAAAAGGAAACCATATTGATCACGAGAATATTGGTTTTCCTATAATTTAGGAAACCATATATATATATATATGTATATAATTTTTAAATAAAATCATATTTCTTATTTAGAAAATAGCATATTTTTTATGTGACTAAAGTTATTAATAAATAATTAAGAAAAAATGTAAATTTTACTATGAAATAATTTCATAAAAATCTTTAAGTTTTTTATAAGAGAAATTTTTTTAAACAATTTTTAAGAAGTTACAAAAATAAAGTTTAGTTTGTTATATAATCATCTCTGTAATTCTAATAAAGTACATAATAATGATAAAGTAATTTTTCTACACCATCAAATAGAAAATAATTTAATTATATGATGAGATTAATTTTATAAACCATTACAAAACCTTTAATGGATTATCGTTTAAACAAACTTACCATAATTAAAACGTATAAATATATTTAAAATTTTTTATTTAAGGAAAATATCTAAGAAGATCAAATTAAATTTAGCATTACCAAAATTTAGTACCTAACATACAACTATAAATATATTTAAATCCCAAAAACCTTTAATGTTAATTATTTGGATTATGAAGAAAAAGACTAACCATGTTTAAAAACTGTTTAGAGATAACAAGGAAATCTAAATAAAATCAATCACCCTAATAATTAGCACTTGATGTTCATATAATTTACCTTGTTTTCCCTTAGTATTTTCACTTCTTTTGCATCATTTACCATCTAGGTTGACCCCTTTTGCATAGTTTTAGGAATGTTTATGCATTAGAGTGTAGTTGCATGGCATTTGCATGTTTTCTTGCATAAACAGGTGATTTTGGAGCATAAGGAGCATGAAAGGATTGCTGAAGAAGAATGGAGCTGAGAAGAGAAGGAAACAAGAGAGTTAGAGCTGAAGAACCAAGGTCCGGAGTCCCACTCGACCGCCCACTCGACCAGACACTCGACCGTGTGCGGAGAGGGACTCGTCCGAGTAGAAGATGCAGAAGAGAAGCCAGCTCGACCGGTCACTCGACCGAGCACCAGGTCTAGTTGGCCAAGCCGCCTAGCTATTTTGTCTTTTAGCATTTTTAGGGCTTCCACTACTTTTCCTATAAAAGGACCTTGTACCCTTCAGCCACCAGGAACACAACTTTTTAGATATTCTCAAAACCTAGTTTTTACTTTTAAAGGAATTATTCCTTTTGCACTTTTATTTTTTTAGATCTTGTACCTTCTTTTGAAGGGATAAACATAAGATTTTTTGTATTTTGTTGGTTTCATAACTTTCAAGATATTAAGAATTTGTGTTTGATTCTTTCTTAGTTATTGTAGATTTTTGTTTTATCTTTCATTTGATGCAAGTTTCAGCATTTTCTGGGTTTATAACTTTGATGTTCATCATGTGTTCTTGTGAGTAGTTGCTTAGGATCTTGAGGATGGGTTAGGCTGGATTATGTTTGAGGTTTGTTTGATTTGGTCAAGCTTGATTGTTGTAGATCTCTTCTAGTCTAGATGTTCTTAATGCTGATCCTATATCTGAGAGGGTAGGATCTGATCTCAAGCATCTTAGCATCATACCAATGTTTAAGGAGCATAGATAAGGCTAGATCTAGAGTTTACCATTAGACTTGCTAAGAGATTAGAGGTCTTGTTTGGTATTTGACATATTGCTTAATGCCTGCTTGTGTAGATTCTTTGCTGTGTGAGAACAAGTCTAGAGATGCATGAGTTTGATTGTTTCTTGCCATGAGAGTGGATTAAACTTGTCTTAGAGAAATATTGTCTAGAGATTAGCTCAAGGTGTTTGAGATTTGTTCACCAAGTTAGATGACCTCAATCATTAGTCCAGCCCATGAATCCTTCCTCAAGACCTTCTTTGTTTATTGATTTCATAGTTGTAATCCTGCTGCTTGCTTGTTGTTTGATTTGCTTTCATATTGCTCTGTTTTTCTTGTGTTGCTCTGTTCTGTCGTTTTTGTCCAGCTCGACCCTGCACTCGATCTACACTCGGTTGAGTACTTGCTCGAGTTCATCCCCAGAACCTTTGTTTATGATTTGTAGTTGTCCTGTCTTACTTCCTGTTTCATTCTGTTTGCATTTCTGTTGCATTCACTTAGTGTCATGTTCAATACTTGCATTAATATAGTTTCTATTTCTGTTCTAGCTTCATAATTGTCATAATCATTCTGTTCCATTTACATTTTGCATTTAGTTCTTCTAGCTTTACATTTTGCACTTTGCATTTCATAATAGGATTGTTAGTGACAAGCATCTTTTACATCTGGCTTAACTTAGATCTTTATGCACATCTTGATTGTTCACAAACTCTCAGATTGGATTGACACCTCTTGTACTACAATTGCATAAGGGAATTGAAACACCCTGCCATCCATTCATCATCATTCATATCTCATCATTCCATCCATTTCATCACCACACCACCAAATAAAATGAGTTTCAGCACTTGACTTAACCACTCGAAACTAAATGAATAATTTGATTTTGATATTTTTGGGAACAATAGTGTGTAATTTGATCTCAAATCTACAAATTAACCAAAAATAAAATTCAATTTTCTGTTATACGTAATAGTTTACAAAATCATATCACAATAGTTATAATATTTGCAAGTATAACTATTGTGATATGTTGACAAAAAAAAAAATCTTAATCATAAATATAGATTTCGATGTTTTTTGGAAATTGAGCATATATACCTTGAATCTATATTTAAACATTTGATTCACAAATATATTATTAAGATCATATTTATGACAGTGTTAATTAACCCTAAATATTGAAATCGGCTTTATTTATCTTATAAATATAGAAGTCCACTAACATATTCACTCCTCACTAATCATTGATATTTTTCAATTTTTATTGATATTTTTAACTTATGTCGAAACAATAATTGTTGCATGGTTTCAAGCGAGATATACATGTTTCTTGAATCACTTCAATGAAACATAAGGTGCTTTTTTTGAATCTTCTTTTTATGATAGCAATGATTTGCTCATGTGTCAATCTGTTAGTTTTTATATAAAGATCGACCAATTATTTTTTTTCTTTGGTTATGATTTGTTGATAGATTGTGTTTAACTTGAATACAAAAATAAATCTGAACGTATCCAAAAATAATATGGATTTATAAATAATAAAAATATAAAAATTTGAATGTAGCTTTTGTTTTTATGTGCTTCAATTTGACATATAAACACATTTTACTGCCCTATATTTTAATGCCCCTTAACATATTTCTCAAAAATTTTAAGAAAAGATTTGGTGTATAACATATAGACCGATGATTGGATTTTCTTTTGCATGAAAGGGAGACATGTTGGCTGAGATAAGATAATTGTTGGTAGAAGGGAGATAATTTGATATATAAGCTCATTGAAATTTGATATTACCATTTTTTTCATTCTACTATTTTATTCAAACTCATTACACAATATATGATTTAATGTAATTGATTATACTAAAATTTATATGTTGTCCGTAAATATTTCCCCGCGCTATAGCGCAGGTGAGATCCTAGTTGAAATATATTATGATTCCCTTTATTTTTATCTATAAATTTTTTCTAAGGAATTAATTTATTATGTTTATTGTATTTTATTTTATCAGGAAATTAGTGTTGCTAAGCCATATAGAGTTTAATAATTTAATATTAATAAATCATAGAATTGTTATTACAATTCATTAAAATTAAATAATTTTTTTACACCAAATTTTTTTGGTTTGGGTGGACTAAACCCAAATACTTTTCCACCATCCTACTAAATAATTTTCCACCAGATAATTTCCTGGTTAAATAGTTTTTCTGATGAGAGGAAAGATATTTGGTGGTAAACTTTTGTGGTAATTAATGATTCTATACCCCAAGTCAACAATATTTTTCAACTAACTTACAAACTACTAATCTCTCTTCTCCCTTTTTTTTTTTTCTTTGTAGCAACACTACTACTGGGAACCTTGTTTTCATGACACTGTCCATTTTCGTTGGAAGAAGCACACTATGATCTCAGTTTGTGACCGCATCAGCAAAAAGAAGAGGGCAAATCAAAAACCCAAGTACATTGGCAAGATTGATTGAGACTTTCTAATGGAGTATTGGGCAATATAACCAGCAAAAAAGAAAAGCAAGAATGTTGCTGGAAGCTGCTTATCTAATCCTGATGGCAAAGGGATTCATAAGCATTGTGCAAGTCCTCGATGTTTTTTGCAGATTGAACATGAGATGGTAAGTGTTATACTTCTCTTCTGTTATTATTTACTTTCATATATGTGCTAATATTTCATCTTTGTTTTTGTAGATGATTGATTCTGGTCTGGATGACCACCAGCCTTCACTGATCTTGTGCAGAAGACACACACACGCAAAGATGGAACTTTCATCGACCCTCGTGCTGAGTGTCTTGTAATCGAAGTAGAGGAAGCTACTGTACATATTACATATGAAAATGGTTCTCTCCATAGCCAAACTGCCACATCTATTTCTACTCCTTCTCGTATTCTGTTGAACAAAGAATATTTCAAGGTACTCTCTAAAAAATCTTTTATCATTCTTAATGCCTCATGCTCTATTATATGTACATATTGGTGAAATGTCTTGCTCTCTTTTTGTTTTGTTTGATTGGTTAAGTTTGTCTGTTTGCATTATATATTTATATGTTTGCTTTTGAATATTGTTTGATATTTGTTTTGTTTATCTCACATCATGGGAAGTCTAAAAATGGGCATGTCTATGAAATCAGCATTGTTCAATACCGAAAAATCAATCCATCTGAGAAAGTAGCTGCTTCTATTTCTCGTAACTTGGACATGGAAGTGCATATCTCTAGTTTGGAGACAAACTTCAAGACAATCAACACCAATGTTGGAAATTTGAATACTAACATGGGAACAGTTATGGAAGAGCTGGTTGCATCACGACAAGCACTTAATTTGATCATGCAGTTTCTTGGAATTAAACAATCCTGCTGCTGCTGCTGCTGCTCATGCTACAACTTCTGCTGCTGCTCATGCTACAGCTTCAACAACAGCTGCTCCTGCTCCAGCTACTGCTGCTCCTGCTCCAGCTTCTACAACTCCTGCTCCAGCTTCTGCAACTGCTACTCCTGCTCCAGCTTTATACCAAGAAAACTTAGATGCGTGATGTGCATCATTAGGTTTTTAAATTTCGGGCAATGATGGTTAAGCTTTTTTGTTACAACTTTCGATCGGATAGACTTTTATTTAGCAAGTCTTTTGGTAAAATGTAAGATGAGACTACTTACTGTTATTTATTAAGTCTTTTTTGGTAGTATGTAAAGATAAGACTACTTATGGTAATGTAAATATTGTTATTTGGATTTCATATTTTGTGAATTTGGCTTTTCGTTACATGTTTTTGTTTTTAGTAATTAATATTATTGTTTTTTTGGCAAATATTCAGCCACTGAACAAATTATTTTCCTAGCTTTGTAAGCTACTAACTTTGTCATAAATGTTCATAAAATTAGTGGCTACCTTGTCACAATAATGCCACTAACAAATATTGTGGCTTACATAGCTTAATTGCTATTTTGTATTTTTGTGGCTTTATTATCACGAACAATGTGGTGACAAAAACATGGCTAGTTAGCCACCCATTAGTGTGAAAAATTTGTCGCTAATATAGCCATTAAAGATTGTGACAATTTCGAAGTTATAGTTAGCCACAAATTAGTAGTGATAGCTTTGTAGCTACAGTTAGCCACAAGTTAATGGTGATATTTTAGTTGTTACATTTAGCCACGAATGGTGAGTGACAAATTCTCGACACCACATCCACGAAAGCGATACCAATTATTTAATTATGTTGCTATATCTACGATATTTTTTGGTGACTATTCGTGACTTTTTTAGGGGGTGTTATTGGATGAGTGATTTCTAAATCCATATGGAATTGTAAATTCTAGAAATCAAAATATATGGATTTTGAAATAACATGTTTTATCCTTGGATTTGAATCCTTCTATTTTACACTTTCAAATCCATACAAATCAATTTAAAACAAAATGTGGATTTTGAAATCCAAGAACAAATCATTAAATGAATAATATGAGATTTTAACAAGTATTTGTAAATCATATAACCAATAACACATCATTTTGATAAGTATTTTAAAATCAATGATTGAATAACACATGATTTTTGTCTGGATTTCCAAATCCATTAAAATCATAGAACCAATAACCCCTTCTTAACTTATAGCCACAATTATTTAGGCTTAGCCACAAATATATTGGTGGCCATACATGTTTTTTTTTTTTTTTTTTTACTAGTGCATGGAAATGTTATAAAAATATACAAACTATGCTAAAAAGTATGGTACGATTAATGGATATAGTTGTCTAGATGAAGCGGAAATGAAAAGAACATAAGAGCATCCAAGAGGAGGAGAGCAAATAAAAACCTAATTCTAATAAGATGCATCCAAACTTTAACATCATAGCTAATTGAATGGTGGTAGTGCAATTCAAATACCGTTAATGAAATGACGTCTTTTTAGTTGGTTAGACTCGTTCGTGTAAAACACAATCATTTTATCTATCCGTGTGGCATTCCAGTCAGCGACATTAACGATATCTATAATTTTGTAGATTTTGATGTATTTATTTATGATAAAATTCTCCCTCTCTTTCATATTAGATATAGTTTTAAGGAATATTATTTTGTTGCAAGATAAGTTTCAGTTTTATTAAAAATTAAAGGTATTTAATAGTTTTTGAGGATGCTGGTTGGTTAGAACTTGAGAGGGTTAACTATGGAGCTGTTTTTGCTAGCCAGTTGGTCTCTCTGAAGGCCAAGCCATTTGGGACTGGAGGTCCCAAGAGTGAGAGTGTTGGGAGTCTGCTTACTCCCATTTCTACAGTTTGGGCATCTCTACAGACAGCATCTTTATTATTACGAAGAGTTTTCTTATGGACGAGGCTTATTTGTGGAGTGCAACTTGCATGAAGAGGGAGTTGCTGTGATTATCGTGGGAGTCATCTGATCAGGTTGCCACGATCAGATTTTACTACTATTGGAGAGGACAGAGAGCAGCTACGTTTAGCTCTTGCAGCTGCTAATTTTGTTGCGCCTCTGCCTGCTCGTCGTCGCAGAGCTGCTTCTGCGCCCGTTGTACCACCAGTTGCTCCTGCTGCCGGTTTTGCTGCTGGGGATTTTCACCATGTTTCTTCTTCAAGCTCCGCATCTTTTGAGTTTCTCGAGCCTCCACAGCCTTCTACTACCATGGACCAGGGAGCTTACCAGGAGTATCAGACTTCTACTATGCACACCATCTGGAACGTTATTGCTGAATTTTCCCGCTGCTGTTGCATTTGTCCCAAACTTTTCTCTAATTGCAACATTAAATGCCTGACGTGTTTTATAGATATTAATTAATTAGATTTTAGGGTTTTAAAAACTCTTAAGCTTTTTTTTTGTGAACTTTTGAGAGAGAGACCCATAAAACTTTTGGAGAGACAAGTCAAAACTCAACCGTATTGAGAGAGACTTCGAACTCGGTTACTTCTCTATTCTATTTCTTAATAAAATTTATTCATATTTTAATTTGTATCTTTACAATTATTTATGAGTAATTTTCTAGATTTATTAGATATAGTTTATTAGAGAATTGAAGAAATAAAGTTTGCATGCCCACGTGCCTGCATTATGCATATTTGATTGGTAGAATGTGAGAGAATTGATGTTTTAAAAGTTTTTTTGATAAAGTAGAAGATTTAATATTTTTGGGGTTTCATAAATAAGAAATTAAATCTGAACTAAAAACATGGGTAATTAAGATGGAGAAGAAACTTGTGAAGTTTTAAAAGTTCCAACTCTAAATCACAATATTCTTTTCTTTTTTTTTTGACGATCATCACAATATTCTTTGTTAGTTTTTATTTTGCTAGTTTTCATTCTACACTATATGTTTTAATTTGTTTCTTTTATATGATAATTATTGTTATTTTATGTGTAACGTATATATATATAGTCAAAACTTAAAAGTGGTTTTGTTTCTTCTACTTTTGATGATAAATTTCTATTAACAGGTCTACGTAGCTAGGGGAATAATAACTCCTATAAATCTGCAACTCAAAGCTAAACTCCTTAATTAGCCTTTTTGCCTCTTTCACCCATCTCCACATAACGCTAAGTCTGATCCTACTTTTCATCTGTTACATCCAATCACAGTTCTCATTATTCCAATTCATTAGATTTAATTCATTCCTTTTGTGATTGGTTCAAATAATAGGGATTTCACATAAATAAATAAATAAAATTACTCTCCAAATTTTCTAACCACTAAAATTTTCATTTTCGTTTTTATCTCAAATAAAAATCTCTCTACTCAACTTTTTTTGTTTCAAAAATTTTTTGTCTCTAAAAATATTCCATCAGAAAATTATCCATAAAAATGACTTCCCATAGTGATGAAATCGAAGAAGAAGAAATATCAAGGATTGAGAAAGGCAAAGGCAAAGATTGCCATGCAGGAATCGAGACGGTCATATGTACGTCTCCCAGCATTGTCTGCCTTACCCAAAAGGTTAAAAAAAACCTAAACTTATTGTTTTATCGCATAGTCATAATGATATTAAGTATTTTTGGGCAAATTGGTTTATGTTTTTTTTTTTTAAATTGATGACAGTTGATAGCGGAGATGATTGGAACGTATTTTATAGTATTCTCTGGTTGTGGAGTGGTGGTAGTGAATGTGTTGTATGGTGGAACAATAACGTTTCCAGGAGTCTGTGTAACTTGGGGTCTCATTGTTATGGTCATGATTTACTCTACCGGTCACATCTCCGGTGCACATTTTAACCCTGCCGTTACCGTCACTTTCGCCATTTTCCGGCGGTTCCCTTGGTATCAGGTCATTACACTCTCTAATTCTCTATCTCTACTTTGAATAAAATCTACGACTTTTTTCAGAAAGAAAAATTACTTCGTGGTGTTTATCCGAATGTGAAGAAAATGAGTTATCAAAAATAAATAAGTGAATAGACAAAAAAGAAAAAGAAAAAAACCATTTGCACTCTTTTATATAATATAAACGCAAACTGGTAGCTATTCCAAAATTCAAAGCAAAAAGGTAGCAGATCTGTATGTAGATATCAGATCATCGATATATGCTAAAGACATTGCATGGCTTGATCGTAGCAAATTCTTAGTTACTTTTTCCAATATTTTCGAACAATGTGTGATGTAGTTTAATTAATATGAGTTTATAAAGTGCAAAAAAAAAAAAACAATGAATCTAATTGTATAATGTCCTGAGCAGGTACCGTTGTATATAGGTGCACAATTTGCGGGATCGTTACTAGCGAGTTTGACACTAAGACTAATGTTCAAAGTCACACCCGAAGCTTTCTTTGGAACCACTCCGGCTGATTCACCTGCGCGAGCACTCGTCGCAGAAATTATTATCTCATTCCTCCTCATGTTTGTTATCTCCGGCGTAGCCACTGATAATCGCGCCGTAAGTAAATTATTCATATTGGTAAATCATTATAACCAAAAATAGACACAAATTTTATTTATGACATGATTTTTTAAAAAAATCAAACGGTTGGAATCGCTTGCTATTCAATATTGATATTCTCTAATAACCTCTTACATTAGGTTATAATTTTATTTTGAAATATTTTTTAAGATCGTGGTATAAATGATACTTATGGCGAAATATGGATACTAATAAGCCAAGATTATTTTATTTTGTACAAAACTACTAGAACGATGAAAATTCCATTTAAAAAAAAAAGAATTTATTTTGCAGAGTCGAAAAAATGTATTAACATAATTCAAAATTTCACAAAACTTATGATTTGTAAAATTTTTAGGTGATTTTATCATTTAGCGAGTTAATTAGACCTTATTCATAATGGATAGTCTGAGTACTTCTTTTGAGAACACTTTGTTTCATTTGAACTCGCTAGTGCATATTCTATAATTGCATATTTTGTTGGATTGTTTATAATATGCTTTTAACAGGTGGGAGAATTAGCTGGAATTGCAGTTGGGATGACTATAATGTTGAACGTCTTTGTAGCCGGGTAAAAATACTCATTTTCTATATTTAGACAACCAACGTAATTCAAAATATTCGTGGTTTCCAAATTTTCATTTTATACATAATATTATTAAAAATAAAACTTCATATAGTATAATATGAATGGATTTATATGCTTTCGGTTTTGGTCTATAATTCTGATTAAAATTTTGGTTTGTCTTATATCATATGTTAAAAAATGACAGACCAGTGTCGGGAGCATCAATGAATCCAGCGCGAAGTCTAGGACCAGCATTAGTGATGGGAGTATATAAACACATATGGGTTTACATTGTTGGACCTGTCCTCGGAGTCATGTCCGGAGGTTTTGTTTATAACCTTATCAGATTTACCGATAAGCCACTTCGAGAACTCACTAAGAGCGCTTCTTTCCTCCGTAGCATTTCCCCAAGCCACAAAGCTTCTAGTTCTAAGAGCTAAATCTTCATTCTCTTAGTTTTATCTTGTTGTGTTACTATTTTCTCTTGACCATTTGTATTCTTAACTTAACTTGAGTTTAGTTTAAACAAAACATCATCGATCCAATTCTTGATTAAAGTTCTAGATATCGAATAAAATGCCCACAAGGTGGTGGCCGAGTGGTAGAGCCAAGATGGGTGAAACGACCATTTGCAAGGGTAAGCTAGTTGGTTGAACTTTAGCAGTGCTCACACAATACAAGTAATGGTCCTATACGGGATAGTGCCGCGTCAGTACACCCCCCGTAGATGATTTCTAAATGCCATTAGTGCCCAAACGTACCGCCCAGAGGACGCTTTATCGATTTTAGCATGTCGGGTACAATGCAACGTCGTACAAAAGTCTCTATTGATATGAATATATATATATATATATATATATATATATATATATATATATAATCATTAACATCAATAGTATGCGGACAAACAATTGGGTTGAACCATCTATATCCCTATGTCCAATTTAACAAGCAAACTAACTTGACTCGATCAAAGAAACATATCACATTTAGTTATTAAACTATCTGTAATCAGAATTGATGACGAAACACAGAAGTTTTAGATAATCGCGGTTTCTGGACCCCGAATGCTCGAACGAACACTCAATCTGAAATTAGAACAAGAAGTCGAGTCAGAACGGTCTTTGAACAATAAAAAATGATTGATGGGTCAATGCTCAAAAAGTTAACGGTCAATGTTTCAACCGGTCAACATTCAATGGCTATCCTAAATCGGAAATCAATTTTTCTAAATCGAACCAGTTAACCTAAACATGTCGTCAGGGAGTTTTTTCTGACAATGGCTTACCGGAAAAATCATTTGCGGCAAATGGACAGCCAGTGATCGCGGTGGCTCCGACAAGGGTGATGACTCAGGCGAATAGCAAAGACTCCGGCAAAATGGGCCATTACACTTACATCTTGAGCAGATGGGTGTAAAGACAACGTTTTTCCATGGAAATTTGGAGGAAGAGATCTATATGTAGCAACCTGATGTCCAATAAGGAGAGGAGATGCTTGCATGCAGATTAAAAAGGTCTTTTTTTACAGGTTAAAGCAAGCTCCAAGATAGTGGTACAAACGGTTTGATATCTACATATTGCAGATAAAGTATCACAGATGTGAATATGAATACTGCGTTAATGTGAAGAACGTTGGAGGGTTGAGTTAAAAGGATTAATGGTTGAAGAGTTTGAGATAAAGGATCTTGGTGCTGCAAATAAGATTCTTGGCTGGACATTCGCAGGGATATGAGTTATAGTAGATGTGGTTATCTCAAAGAAGCTACATAGAGAAGATACCAGACATGTTTGACATGATACATTCAAAACATGTGTCTACTCTTTGTGCAAAATTGAGCATGACTATGCAAGACTTTGCAATGTTTTTATAAAGGTAGACTTTTCAAGGCTTACAAGGATTTACAACGCTTTTACTAGAGTAAAGTTTATTAAACTTTTATAAATTCTTAAAGACAAGATTCAAAACGGCTTAAAATTAGGTTTCAGGGGGTTTAGAAGCACAGTGTAGCGCTCATGTCTGCACGTCTTGAAGTAATGGTGGCGAGCATTTTCGAATTTAAACTTGGCTCTGCTTGAGGAAATCTAGTGATGATCGAAGGTTCGTTGGAGTTTCGAAAAATTATTGTGAATGTTTGAAGCTAGCCGATGAGAATCCATATGTTCGAGCGAAAACTAGTTTTCAAGCTGAACTCCGAACATGCGGGTATTTCGACGAGTTTGGTTCAGATGCAAATGAGCGCTTATCGATGAAACAAGGATTCACAAATTTGTTCTTCACCCGGTACGACAAGCCGCATTGTTTCTCTATGTTTGATGGGAACAATTATGTTTTCTCGAGTAAAAATGCGCAAACAATTACTTGTTCAAGAGAAAAGATGCATGGTGGGTTATTTGACAGTTTAGAGGGTTTTTTTTTTGTATTAAACCGCCTAGAACTCACTTATAAAAGATTTTATGCGTCATTCCTCACGAACGTGATCGACAAAACAGAAGAACTCTAAAAGAAAATGAGAATTGTCGAGAAAACTAAGAGTTGTCGAGAAATTGCAGCAATCATCGGGTATGCAGTACTAGACCAGAAATTAAAACTACCCAAAGCCACCATCATCTCCCTTCCTTGGCTCACGCGAGCTGGTAGCCACTTAGGTTTAGATCCTTGTACCGTTCCTATCCTGCATCCAAAAAGGAGGCGTAAGCAAATGAATTTGCTTAAAGGAGCGGTCATCCCGAATCACTAAGCTCCATTCAATAATCTCAATCCAACATAGGTCTATTTCAATCAAGTCACGCAAGTCAAATAAACTCATAGGATAGTTGTCCAAATCGCTTAGACCAACCATCAAATTATTGCAATAAAAACCATTAACCATAACAAGCAAGCACACAAGATTAAATAAATCGTGGGTCAAGAGATCGACAATAGAACTCGGCCGCAATCACACACTCACCTTTGGTTTTGACCCTTGGTGCCACTTCTCGGCTATCTCTCATCCCACTTGTTCAATCCCTAACCCGATCTCGTGACACTACACGGACACATCGATCATCGTTACCATTTGATGATAAACCATTAATACTCTAGGTTGGATTGTTACTTACTGATCTCTCTCGCGACTATGACTCTTGGATTCTCGACCACGGCTCTTAGGAAACTCGGTCTATGCTCGATGGATACCTCTCTCTCTCTAGCGGCAGCTCAAGGATTTCTAGTGTGGTTCTCTCTCGAGAGCCCTAGGGTTGTCTCTATTTATCAGTGTTCAAGAAAGCGGTCTAGGCGGCAGCCTAGGCGCCGTCTAAGCGCTAGGCGCTCAGCAGACGCCTAGACGACCGCTTAGACCGCATAAAAATTACATAATATTATTTTAATATATATATTTTTATTTTTAACTAAATATATTTAAATTTTTAAGTTTTATATATAAATGTTCATATTTATTAATTTAAATTAAATAAATGTATTTTTTTATTAATTTTAGCTTATAGTTTATAATTATTGATGTAGTACTTTTCTATCAATTAAATTATCAATCCACAATTTGCATTAATCAACACACTAAGAATACACAAAAATACTTAATCTATTCTTAAACAGGAATAGGTTCTTTTGTCACAATCTAAATAACAAACTAATTCAAATAAAGAAAACAAGACAGTTAAAACTAAGCAAATTCAAGAAACAGAACAGAACAACAACAAACTTTAAATCAAGATTAAATAAGTGAACCTTGGGCAAGGTAATTGACTTGGGAGATAGCTAATCAATCCTAGATGTCTAAGCAACAATCAAGAACAATCCTAAGGCTAAGAACACTTATACAAATCAATCCATTTCCATGATAGAGATTCCTATGCTAATCAAGTGATAATCAACAATTTCCAAAGGCAATCACAAGGCAAACATGCATTAAAAACAAGTCTAAATACCACTAAGCACCCTAATCATCAATTTCCATTGGTTAGGAATGCAAAGCTCTTGAATAGTTTGGTTCATGAATTTCATCAAACACCTTATGGGCATGGAAATCCTAATGTCTAGATTTAAGCATGATCAAGGCTATCTAGCATTATTAACACTAATCAAGATAGGAAACATATAAATAAAGCCTTAGACATCAAAGATCAATCATCTATCTCCCTAATCTACCTAGCCAAAAGTTCTAATGGATCTACTCACTCATCATCATGATCACACAAAGGAAAAGGTTTGATCTTTATGAAAGCATAATAAGAGATTGTAGATTAAGAGATTTAAAGAAGAAATTGCTATTAAAACTTAAAAGTACTCAATCATTCACAAACCAAAAGCAAACAAGCTTAAGAACCCTAAAAACTTGCTAAAACAAAAAATAAGATAAAGATTAGTCTTCCCTTAATAGGGTTAGAGTATTTATAGGAAAATAGAAGAGAACCCGGGTCAACCCAAAACAAACTGGGTCAAACCCGGTTCAAAAATAAAACAAGTGAGGTGATAGTTCCAGTGGTCACGGCTTGGTCGAGTGCATTGGCCGCGTGTGTCCACTCGGTCATCTTCTGGCCGCGTGTGTTGACCGCGTGTGCTCTCTGATTGAAGACGACTGAACTCCATCGGCCTCCCCTCGGCCGCGTCTCCTGCCAGCGTGCGTCTCCTGTCTTGTGTCTCTCCACTTCCATCGGTTGGACTTTGGCCGGGTGGCCTGGCCGCGTGGCTTCACTCAGTGACCCTTTGGCCGGTTGTCTAGGCCGCGTGTGGTCTCTCATCTCTTGTCACTTCTCCAACTCCACTTCTCTTTGCTTCTTTGCAACAAAACAGATCCAAATATTCCAATTCTGATGAGATTACTCCAAAGACCTGAAGATAACACACTAGATGCATATGCTCCTAAAACAGCCTAGAATGACAAGATTATGTAACAAAACTATGCAAAAACAAGGCTTAAAACTCAACAAAAACACAAGATATCAACTATTTATTTATTCTTACATATATTTTACATAATTCTATATATAATATCATATATATAATATTTTATTAATGTAAACGCCTAAACCGCCTAAAAATGCTTAAATCCCGACTAGACGTTCTAGGCCCTAGGCGTTGGGTCACCGCCCACATATCGCCTAGCGCTTTCTTGAACACTGCTATTTATATAGGGTCAACTAAACCGCCTTGGACTTCCAAAATGATAAGCCTGATCACGCCCCAAGTTCCCTTTTCTTTCGCAACTATCCTTATCCCACACAATTTCCTTTTCCGCAAGTTTCCATTTCTCTCGAGTTTCCTGATCAAAGGTCAATTAAAACCCAAAGCACACTCAACCACGATCTAGTGGTGTCGTTGTAACACTCTAGGGTCGAATCCACAGAGAACAAGCGATGCACTATGAAACTATATAGATCAAGTATAGCTAAAGCAATAAGAAAGATTGTTTTGCAAGTAACCGATCAAAGACAGAAATTAAATAAAAGTTTGTAAAATCAAGAGAAAGTATTGGGCGCAGGGAATCAATCAGGGAATATGATTACGAAATTAGATGATGGATTGGGAAAGCTTTAGGTACCGTTCTTGAACTCAAATCTCGAATGTAAGACTAACCTACTGTCGCAACATTAGTTATCTATGCAAGGAATGATGAAACTCTAAACCGTCGTTTGAATCTAAACAATCCTAGCAAGCAATAAGTTCAAGTTTGATTATGTTCACAAGATGCCTCAACTTCAATTGTCGTTGGCCAAGGATCACCTTGCTCACCTATGTTCTTTTCAAGCAATTCAACAACACTTTTGATGCCTAGATGAATTTAACCTAAGATCATAAACTAGGTAGCTAATCTGGTTTAAGCAATAAGAACAACAATAGATGAAGAACTCAATAGATCAATCCCAAATCTAACAACCTAAGTTAGAGAATCATAAAACCTCTTTTTGAAACCCGAAACCCAACAGAGAGACTACTCAGAGATCGAACAACCACAATCACAAATCAAATATGAAGAAAACATGTTGATACTGCTCCTTGGCGAGTGTCTTTTGGGGCGTGTTGATACTTCTCATGTTCATTCCAAGCTTCATTCCAAATCAGAGGTACAAATTCATCATAAGAGTGTTAGCTTAAAGCAAAAGATTCTTGCACTGAGTGAGTATCTTCAAGCACTTCGTATCCTCATCATTCCAAACCCTTGTTGGCGGTTCTTCGGAAGGAGTGGCAGTCTCCTTACCACTTCGGCGTCGTTTAGGCATCCCCTACAAAAGAGGAAGTAACCAATATGTGAGAAAAAGCAAGGCAATCAAGAATTCCCTAGGCTAAATCAACCCAAGTTACAAGCCTATGCTAAATTCAAGCTACAACAATCTAAATTTAGTTCCAAGAGTCATTTAGAACAGTTAATCTCACTAATTCACTCATCAATTGTAAAGAAGAAGAGAGAATAGCACAAATCTCAAAAATAGAGAAGTTTAAACCTTGGAATCGCCGAAGACAAACATAAATCGGGAGATGAAAAAATTACCTTGGTCGAATGATTGATACAATAATTGGGTTGAGCAAAGGATTAAAATCAAGTGATAGAAACCCAAAATTGAATCAAAGCAAGGGAGAATTCGAGAGGAGAGGAGTATCAGAGTTGGGGACGGCGAGGGAGAAAGGAGGAAGGGATAAAAGCAATTAGGTTTTATGATTTGGGAATTTGAACACGAAACCGGACTTAACCCAGTTCAATTTAAGTTTAAAAACCCGAAATACAAAATCCCTTCCTTCTTCTCTTCTTACCTCGTTTTTTTTTTACTACTTCCCTCGATTGTACTTACCTGGAACGGGGATCAGTCGTTCCATAGTTGGACCGGCTGATCCTGACGACTACGGAACACTCTTGTAAAAGGGATTCGCATCTTCTGCGTTTCGAACCTGTTCCTGAAAATAAAGCTCACTACCAAACGTGATTCTCGAGTGTCTCTGTAAAGGATACAAAATAACAAATTCCTAAGAAAAGAAAACAAAACCAAAAAAAAAAAAGAAAGAAGGGTAAGCAAATGCAAACCCTGTGGGTTGCCTCCCATGAGCGCTTGTTTAGAGTCTCGAGCCTGACTGTTCGTGCTGCCTAAGCAGCTTGTGGTTCCTCCAGAGGGAGGGAAGTCTCAATCGGATCATGATCCGCTAGGTACGGCTTAAGACGTTGACCATTGACAGTGAATTCTTTTCCCTCTTGGTCCCAAAGCACAACAGCACCATAGGGCATGACTTCCTTGATTCGAAAAGATCCGGACCAACGAGAACGCAACTTCCCAAGAAAAATCTTCAGCCTTGAGTTGAAAAGAAGGACCAAGTCGTTTGCAGCAAAATCCCTGGGGAGAATCTTCTTGTCGTGTAAGGCCTTCGTCCTCTCCTTGTATATCTTGGTGTTCTCATAAGCATCCATGCGAATTTCATCAAGCTCATTCAGCTGAATAAGGCATCTTTCTGCTGTCGTTTTGACGTTGAAATTCATCTGCTTAGTCGCCCATAAAGAATGATACTCAAACTCGACAGGTAAATGGCATGACTTCCCATAAACCAGCCGGAAGGGGTAGTGTCGATGGGTGTTTTGTAAGCAGTCCGATACGCCCATAATGCTTCATCGAGTTTCAAAGACCAATCCTTTCTGGTTGAGTTTACTGTCTTCTCCAAGATGCTTTTGATCTCTCAATTAGAAATCTCGACCTACCCACTGGTCTGCGGATGGTAAGGGGTAGCGACCTTGTGTGTCACGCCATGCTTCCTCAAAAGGTTTGCAAAAAGCTTGTTGATGAAGTGAGTTCCCCCGTCGCTTATGACCACCCTAGGAACACCAAATTGTGGAAATATTATGTGCTTGAACATCTTGAGCACCACCTTCGAATCATTGGTAGGACTTGCCACAGCCTCAACCCATTTGGAAACATAATCCACTGCCACAAGTATGTAGAGGTTTCCATAAGAAGGTGGGAAAGTCCCCTTGAAGTCGATCCCCCAACAGTCAAACACCTCGATCTCCAAAATAAAGTTTTGTGGCATCCCGTTCCGTTTGCATATGTTCCCACGTCGCTGGCAAGAGTCGCATCGGGAGACAAAGTTGTGTGCATCTCGGAATAAAGAGGGCCACCAGAGGCCTGCTTGGAGCAATTTTGTCGCGGTTTTGAAGGTAGCGAAGTGTACGGCGTAGTTAACACCGTGGCAGTGAAAAAGAATGCCTTGTACTTCTGATTCTAGAACACATCTCCTGTAGAGGCCATCAGCACAATGCTTGTAGAGAAAAGGTTCATCCGAGAAGTAGCGTTGCACATCTCTTAGGAACTTATTCTTAGCGTATCCAGTGAAATTCGGAGGTTCTTATGCAGCACATAAGTAGTTTGCGATATCGGCATACCATGGTGAATCATTACCTATCTGTTGGAGAACCTTGGCATCGGCCTTCTCCTTGTAGCAATCCATGAAAGCTGCAACCACATACACATTCTCCTCAGGTAGTCAGTCATCTATGGCGATATCTTCATCGATTTTCAGCCTGGAAAGGTGGTCTACAACGCCATTCTCCACCCCTTTCTTGTCCCGTATCTCAAGATCGAACTCCTGAAGAAGTAGGATCCACCGCAACAGCCTAGGCTTAGCATCTTTTTTGGTTAACAAGTAACGTAGTGCGGCGTGATCGGTGTGCACAATGACCTTGGAACCGACCAGGTACGATATGAACATTTCGAATGCAAAGACTATAGCGAGTAGTTATTTTTCTGTTATGGCGTACTTGGTCTGTGTCCCATCAAGTGTCCTGCTAGCATAGTAAACGACATGTAGCCTACCATCCTTGTGTTGTCCCAGAACTGCTCCAACAGAAAAATCACTTGCATCGCACATAACCTCGAATTGCAGGTCCCAATCGGGTGGCTGGACTATTGGAGTCGAGATCAGTGCTTGCTTGATTGTTAGGAAAGCCTCCAAACAGTCTGCAGTAAACTGAAAGGAGATGTCCTTGCATAGTAACTAGGTGAGTGGTCTGGATATCTTGGAGAAATCTTTTATGAACCTTCGATAAAACCCGGCATGACCGAGGAAACTGCGTATGTCTTTAACGGTTTTTGAAGGATGTAGACTGGACATCACCTCTATCTTGGCTTTGTCGACTTCTATCCCTCTCTCAGAAATTCGATGGCCAAGGACAATCCCATTGGTGACCATGAAGTGGCATTTCTCCCAATTCAGCAAAAGGTGTTTATCCACACAACGTTGAAGCATCTTGCACAAGTTAGACAAACAGGAGGAGAAAGATGAGCCATACACCAAAAAATCATCCATAAATACCTCCATAATATCCTCAATCAAGTCGGAGAAAATTGACATCATGCAGCGCTGGAAAGTGGCGGGGGCATTGCATAACCCAAAAGGCATCCGTCGGTAAGCGAATGTGCCGTAAGGGCAAGTGAAGCTGGTCTTCTCCTGATCATCCGGGTGAATCAGAATTTGAAAGAAGCCCGAGTAACCATCCAGGAAGCAATAGTAAGGGTGGTTTGCTAAACGCTCAAGCATTTGGTCAATGAATGGAAGAGGGAAGTGATCCTTCTTGGTGGCTGCATTGAGCTTGCGGTAGTCGATGCACATACGATGCCCTGTTACCGTTCTGGTGGGGATCAACTCGTTCTTCTCATTCGCAACTACTGTCACTCCTCCTTTCTTCGGCACTACATGGACTGGGCTCACCCAAGTGCTGTCAGAGATTGGGAAAATTGATATGTCTATATTTTGTCTCTGCTAAACATGTTTTTGTCATGCATTTAGTTAGGATAACTAATTGTTTTGCATAAATTTCTAGTCTCTTTTTTACAAATTGCATATTTAGGTAGTTCTTGCATTATCTTCGCATACATCGTGCATTTTGGAGTATTTCAGGTATTTAGGAGACTTCGGGACCAGACCGGTCGAGTCGCGCTGTCATGCCGATCGAGTCGCGCTGTCGTGCCGATCGAGTCGCCGTTCGAGTCGTCCTTCGAGCCACCGGTCGGGGGATTCAGCTTTTGACGTCTTCATCAAAGTTGTAGAGAATTGAGTCATCTTTCCAATGCCGTTTATTTCAAGCCAATCGGAGCTGTGGTTCAAAAGTTATCATCGTTTTAGTGGAAGCGTATACATCCAGCTCGAGTCGCGCTGTCGTGCCGATCGAGTCGCCGTTCGAGTCGTCCTTCGAGCCACCGGTCGGGGGATTCAGCTTTTGACGTTTTCATCAAAGTTGTAGAAAATTGAGTCATATTTCCAATGCCGTTTATTTCAAGCCAATCGGAGCTGTGGTTCAAAAGTTATCATCGTTTTAGTGGAAGCGTATACATCCAGCTCGAGTCGCGCTGTCGTGCCGATCGAGTCGTCCTTCGAGCCACCGGTCGGGGGATTCAGCTTTTGACGTCTTCATAAAAGTTGTAGAGAATTGAGTCATCTTTCCAATGCCGTTTATTTCAAGCCAATCGGAGCTGTGGTTCAAAAGTTATCATCGTTTTAGTGGAAGCGTATACATCGCGCTCGAGTCGCGCTGTCGTACCGTTTGAGTCGTGCCGTTCTAGTCGCGCCGTCATGCCGTTCGAGTCGTGCCGTTCGAGTCGCGCCGTCATGCCGTTCGAGTCGCGCTACTCGAGCCAACGCCATCACTGAAGAAAACGAGACTTAGGAGACTTCAGGTATTTGCTACATTAAACACTCAATAGACTAGGATACTCCACCGACATCAATTACTCTCATCCTTAGGACTTCTTTCCTTCTGATTTTTATTACACTCCTGAGACTGTTTTGCTTCTTGCTTTTTAGTTCATGCTTAGACTCGTTTATGTTTTTATTCATTTCCGCTTCTTTTCATGCATTCTCGTTTCTAGTTCTGTGACTCATTTCCGTTTTACATTTTGACCATTCTAGGATTGTTAGACAAACACTCTTTTGAATTGGCTTGACTTGTGACTTCTTGATTGCATCTTGAGTGACTAGCATCATCCCATTTGGATTGACACCTTAAGTACTACAATTACATAAGGTTAATTGAACCTACTAGGATAGACACAAAAATCTTAGTATCAATTTGGCGCCGTTGCCATTTGGGAATCGTTTTGCTACATTTAAGATTTCAAGTTTTGCAAGATTAAGTTCTGTTACACTTATCATTTTGGGTACTGACTTGCTTTGGTTGTCTCCTTGTTTGTTTTGCATCTCAGGTACCTGTTGATTGCAACCTTGCATGCACACCAGATCAAGAGGCCATCAGAATCTCCTTCCTGTTATCGACAAAATCAATCGGTTGCAACGACCACGACAAGCTCGTCAACTCACTGATCATTCCGCACCCGTCACTATGGAACAAGCAAATGGACCACATCCGCGACCGCGAAACATTGGTGCTGGGGATGCACCGAATACTCATACTCAACGTGCTGGAATAGTCCCTCCCGCCGTGCAGAACAACAACTTCGAAATCAAAAGTGGTCTGATCTCCATGATCCAAGGAAACAAGTTCCATGGGTTGCCTATGGAGGATCCACTCGACCACTTGGACGAGTTCGACCGTTTGTGCAGTCTCACCAAGATCAACGGCGTGAGTGAGGACGGTTACAAGTTGCGCCTCTTCCCATTCTCCCTGGGAGACAAGGCTCATCAATGGGAGAAAAACCTTCCCAAGGGATCAATCACCACGTGGGACGGTTGCAAGAAAGCATTCTTGGCCAAGTTTTTCTCCAACTCCAGAACAGCACGTCTCAGGAATGAGATTTCCAGCTTTACTCAGAAGAGCTGAGAATCATTCTGTGAAGCATGGGAGCGTTTCAAGGGTTACCATAGCCAGTGTCCACACCATGGTTTCAGCAACGAGTCACTGCTGAGCACTCTCTACCGTGGTGTACTACCAAATATACGTATGCTGCTTGACACTGCTTCTAATGGTAATTTCCTGAACAAAGACGTTGAGGAAGGATGGCAACTGGTGGAGAATCTCGCTCAGTCTGACGGCAACTACAATGAGGACTATGACCGCACAGTTCGCAGCGACGCTGGGTCAGAGGAGAAGTACAAAAGGGTCCTTAAGAATGTCAATGACAAGCTTGACCGCCTCTTGCTAAGTCAGCAGCAGACTGTCCATTTCGTATCTGAGGATGACCCTTTTCAAGTTCAGGATGGGAAGGGTGAGCAGTCTGAAGCAATCAACTACGTCCATAATCAAGGTGGATACGACAAGGGTTATAACCCCTACAAGACGAACCCCAATTTGTCTTACCGGAGCACCAATGTTGCAAATCCACAAGATCAGGTGTACCCTCCTCATCAGCAACAACAAGGTCCGCAAAAACCTTTTGTTCATTACAATCAAGAATTTGTGCCTAAGCAACAGTTCCTGCAAAGTCCTCACGCTCCTTCCAGACCACCACCAGAATTTTCACCTCAACAATTTCAACCTACTCAAGCTCCAGATCAAGAAATGAAGCACATGCTGCAACAAATTCTTCAAGGTCAAGCTAGTGGTTCTCTGAATACTGCTAAGAAGTTTGCTGAGCTCAGTCAGCGGATGGAATGTTCTTACAATGATCTGAATGTCAAGTTTGAAGCTCTTAAATCCAAGATGAAGTATATGGAAGGAAAGACTGTTTCTACTTCTACCCTAACAACTGGCCAACTACCTAGAAAAGCAGTTCAAAACCCCAAGGACTATGCTACTATGCATGCCATCACCACCCAAACTGTAGATGTACGGCTCACTGAGGACACTGAGAGTTTAGATGGGGAGGAATTTCTTCAATATCAAGTTCAGATAAAGGATCCTGTCGAGGTACTCAAGGATCCAATTAAGTCAGCCAAGCAATCTGATCCTGAAGCTACTAAAGAACCTGCTGCTCCCAAGGATAAACCTGTGAGATACATTCCTCCACCATACAAGCCACCTCTACCATTTCCAGTGAGGTTTAAGAAGCAGCTTACTGAGAACTATAAAGCTCTGTTCGAAAACCAAGTCAAGGAGATTGAACTTAGGATGCCTTTGCTTGATGCATTTGCACTTGTGCCTCAATATCAAAAGTTTTTAACTGATTTGGTAACAAAAAGGACCAAAGAGAAGGAGGAGATAGCTAAAGGAGCTCAAGCTAAGGTTTTGGAAGATGAGAGGGTAGTGCATGACATAGGTGGGGTTATTCATGAATGCAAAGCTGTTATTCAGAAGATGATTATCCAAAAGAAGCTAGAGGACCCTGATTCTTTCACCTTGCCTTGTTCTCTAGGTCCATTGACATTCCAAAAGTGCCTATGTGACCTTGGTGCTTCAGTAAGCCTCATGCCACTCTCTGTAGCTCAGAGGCTAGGATTCAACGAATACAAGTCATGCAACCTCCGCTTAATATTGGCTGATAGGACTACTAGATTGCCTCATGGTCTACTAGAGAACTTGCCCATCAAAATTGGACAAGCTGAGATTCCTACTGATTTTGTGGTGCTGGGAATGGATGAAGAGCCTAAAGATCCACTAATCCTGGGAAGACCTTTCTTAGCTACAGCTGGCGCAGTCATTGATGTCAAGAAAGGGATGATTGATCTCAATCTGGGTAAAAACTTCAAGATGAAGTTTGACATCAAGGATTCTAAGAAGAAACCAACTATTGATGGGCAGACCTTCGTGATTGAAGAGAAAGATCATAAAGCTGGGTTTGACATCTTTGAGAGAGTGAATGAGGCAGAAACTGAGGTTTTGGTAACCAAAGAGAAAAATCAAAGTGTCACTCGACCATTCTCCAACTCGAGTGCAGTCGTTACCCTCCCTAAGCGTCGAAACCTACTTCCCAATCACCAACCGCAAGAGACAAGTCCTCCTGCGCTTGACAGTTTTTCTGAACCCCAAACAACCAAGATTTTAAGGGATACAGTGACGGAGTTAACAGCCATGTTGGAGGAGATGAGAGGTCAAATCATGCAGCTCCAGGATAAAGTTAAAATTTCTTCTCCAAGAAAAGCAAGACAGAGGTTGAGGATAATGAAGAAGAGAAGATCTTTTCTTATTGAATCTGGGCAGAATGCTAAAGAGTATATGGTTAGACAAGACATTCTAGAGGGGTCTACAAAACCTCTCTATGACCCTCCCAAAGCATAAGGAGTATGCAAAGTCAAGCTAGAGACTTTAAACAAGCTCACTTGAGAGGAAGTCCCAAAGGTATCATTGTAAATATTTTTTTTTAGGATCCTTGTGTTTTTGATTTTGGTTTTTAGATTTTTGTGTTCAGGAATCTACAGAAGGGAGTATGAGCAATACAAAAGGAAAAGTGAAAGTAACAGTCAAAAGGCCCAATCGACCAGGAAGCTTAACACGCGCAGAAATCGACTCAACCGCACTCGACCACCATCTTCACTTGTCATTCGAGTCTATCATCTCCTACTCGACCGGCGAGCTCAACGCAAGTATCACTTCCGTCGCTACCGTTCACCACCACTCGAGTCGGCACCATGCGACTCGACCCATCCGGCGATCCCAGCTTGCTACATGACTCGACCGACGCAACTCAATTCTCTGTTCCGAAGTATCCCGCCCGAGTCAACTCTACTCACTCGACCAGTCTAACTCGAGTCGACCATCTCCCACTCGACCGACAAGCTCAACACATGTCCCATCATCGCTGTTGTTTGTCACCCACGACCAGTTCTGACTTGATCCTTCCAAAGCTTTAGTCGCAGTCCCGGAGAACAAACACGCATCTGTCACCCTCGACTCGACCCTCGTTGTTACACCACACGAGCTGAACGACTTGACTACCGGATCATCCACCTCGCTCGAGTCGACGTGCGTACACTCGACCCACATCGACCTGCTCTCCACACGACCTGCACAAATATCCACTCGCGTATTATCACGACGTTGTGACTCGACCGGACCATCTAACCCAAGTCGGCGACATGCAGTGCGACGAGCAGCCGATCACTTATCAGAACACGCAAGCGGTTGAGCAGCAAGTTGACCAACCAGCTGAGACCACCCACGCGGATCCCGAACACGGTGAAGGACAGAGCCAGTATCACACACCAACTCCTTGGGCGAGCTCTAACTCCTTCTTCTACTACTGAGGTACTCCTACCTTCCTTTGTACATACCATTTCATTCATGCATTGTTTCTGTTGTGATTCTTAAATCCTCCTGCAAATTTTTCTTACACAGGAGACTGTGTAATTTAAGTTTGGGGGAGGGATTGAGATGATGTATCTAATGTTGTGTTTTGTGATTCTTATTTCAAATCTTTGCATCATATTATATTTGACTTTGCATCCATCTATTTGCACAGAAAAAAAAAACAAAAAAATATTGAAAAAAAGAATCGAAAATTTCCACAAAAACAGAGTGTTCATGTAGTTGCACTTGCATTTTAGGATTGAGTCTAGAGTTATTCATATAGGATTTTCACATTTAGCATAGGGGTTGATGATGATTGTAACCTTGTTAACATGCTGGATTTAATAGTATAGAATCAAGGCCCTTGTTCTTAGTTCTTTGATGCTTGTTGATTGAACTTGAAAAAAAAGATTGAAGCATGTTTTGAATTGAAGTCATTCCCTATCTATCTGAACCTAATCCTGACTTACAATTATCTTGTTATGCATTGAAGTTGAACTCATGGATACTATATACACACTTGGATTGTCTTTCACACTTTTACCATCCTTGTTAATCCATGTAGCTGATTCCCATCTTTGGAACAGTTCCTCGCACCCTTAACCAACCGTTCTTTCAAGCCAATTGTATTCTTGAGTGTCAGGCCTTTTTCTGAGTTGAGCTTGTTAGAAAGTGTTAGGTTATAACAGACAAGAGTAGGATCCTGTGTAGTTCTAGTTCGCGTTATCCGGACTAGTAGGACTGGGTGAAAACTTGACATTGGGTATTGGGTTTGGATTTGTGCAGAAAAGTAAAGGGTAGAAAGTCTTAAGGAAGGGGATGTGTTTTCAACGTTTACACGTCTAGTAAAGGATTTGGGGTGAGCAAAGTAAAAAGAATAATTGGTTCTGGGCATGAAATTAAAAAAATTAGACAAAGAAAAGAAAGTAAAAATGCTTAAGATGTCTAGAGTCTTCAGAAGAAAAGAGAATGAACCATAGTGATATTAGAGTTTTCTCAATCCGCTAGAATGAAAAGAAGTGAACTCCTCCTAAGACTAAGTGTAAAAAGTTTGAGATGAAGTTTCTGATGAATGGTAGAGATAGGACCAACTTCGGTTTGGAATGTTCTTTGGGTAGACAGGGCGCTGCTCTTGTATGCATCAGTTGGTTTCAACCTTTAGCCTTCTCTTAAGCTCAACTCTTTTCATGAGAGAACCTTGTTATGTATCGATGGAACCACTTGAGAAAGAGACCACATTTGTCTCTAACCTTTCACCGTAGCCAAATGAGTTCAATGACACTGCATAGCTTGATTCATGGTTCTTTGTTAATAAATGTTAAAGGGGGTGATTGATAGGATTGCATGTGTAGATCAAGCGAATGAAATTCCTTCACCACGCATCATAGAACTAAAAACAAGGACCTTGATTCTAACTACTCTATTCAGCATGTTTTAGGTTCTAAGACCCCCATCTTCACACCTCTTCTCCATACTTTGTTCTTGATCGTTTGCTTGAGGGCAAGCAAAGAATAAGTTTGGGGGAGTTGATATGTCTATATTTTGTCTCATCTAAACATGTTTTTGTCATGCATGTAGTAAGGATAACTAATTGTTTTGCATAAATTTCTAGTCTCTTTTTTACAAATTGCATATTTAGGTAGTTGTTGCATTATCTTCGCATACATCGTGCATTTTGGAGTATTTCAGGTATTTAGGAGACTTCGGAACCAGGCCGATCGAGTCGCGTTGTCATGCCGATCGAGTCGCGCTGTCGTGCCGATCGAGTCGCCGTTCGAGTCGTCCTTCGAGCCACCGGTCGGGGGATTCAGCTTTTGACGTCTTCATCAAAGTTGTAGAGAATTGAGTCATCTTTCCAATGCCGTTTATTTCAAGCCAATCGGAGCTGTGGTTCAAAAGTTATCATCGTTTTAGTGGAAGCGTATACATCCAGCTCGAGTCGCGCTATCGTGCCGATCGAGTCGCCGTTCGAGTCGTCCTTCGAGCCACCGGTCGGGGGATTCAGCTTTTGACGTTTTCATCAAAGTTGTAGAGAATTGAGTCATATTTCCAATGCCGTTTATTTTAAGCCAATCGGAGCTGTGGTTCAAAAGTTATCATCGTTTTAGTGGAAGCGTATACATCCAGCTCGAGTCGCGCTGTCGTGCCATTCGAGTCGCACCGTCATGCCGTTCGATTCGTGCCGTTTGAGTCGCGCCGTCATGCCGTTTGAGTCGCGCTACTCGAGCCAACGCCATCACTCACTCGAGCCATCACTCGTTCGCACATGTCAGGAAGACGTTCCATCTTACACGCTTCAAGAGATTCCCAAACCGACTATTCATCTTGTCGTTTTAAGTTTTAGGGATTTTATGTCTTTACTATAAATACGTTTTGTTAAGTCTTTGCGACATCATCTTAGTTTTTATCTCGTTTTCTTTTGTAAGGTTTCCCTAGCCACCAAAAACGTACTCTGACTTTGTATCCCAACATCTTTGAACTTATTCAGTATTTGGATTGGATTTCTTCTACAAAGTTGTTCATCTTGTTTTTATCTATCTTATTATGCTTGATTCAATGATTTCTGTGTTTGCATCCTTGACTATGATTTTTGGATCTGAGTAGTGCGGTAGTTCTTGAGGATGGGATAGATTAGGTGGAGGATCTTAGGATGTAGAGTGTTTAAGCTTTGATTGTGTGATTCCCTTCTGAACTAGAGTTAGAATTACTAGTTTCTCTCTGATCAATTGGAACTAAGTTCGAGACATTTCCACACCCAAAAGGTGTTTGATGAAATGTCTGACCAACTAGTGCCAGAGACTTACGTTCCTAGCCTAAGAGATTAGTTGTCTAGGATGTTTGTTGACGCGAATGAACTTGTTTGTCATGCCTGCTCGACCATGTTTCTTTAGCGAAAGCTAGGTATGGAAGTGTTTGAGTCTGAGTAGCTTTTGCCAAGAGATTGGATTAGCTAAGTTGTGATGTTCATTGTATAGGGATAGTTTGCTTGTGGTATGTTAAACACTCTATAGACTAGGATACTCCACCGACATCAATTACTCTCATCCTTAGGACTTCTTTCCTTCTGATTTTTATTACACTCCTGAGACTGTTTTGCTTCTTGCTTTTTAGTTCATGCTTAGACTCGTTTATGTTTTTATTCATTTCCGCTTCTTTTCATGCATTCTCGTTTCTAGTTCTGTGACTCATTTCCGTTTTACATTTTGACCATTCTAGGATTGTTAGACAAACACTCTTTTGAATTGGCTTGACTTGTGACTTCTTGATTGCATCTTGAGTGACTAGCATCATCCCATTTGGATTGACACCTTAAGTACTACAATTACATAAGGTTAATTGAACCTACTAGGATAGACACAAAAATCTTAGTATCAATTTGGCGCCGTTGCCATTTGGGAATCGTTTTGCTACATTTAAGATTTCAAGTTTTGCAAGATTAAGTTCTGTTACACTTATCATTCTGGGTACTGACTTGCTTTGGTTGTCTCCTTGTTTGTTTTGCATCTCAGGTACCTGTTGATTGCAACCTTGCGTGCACACCAGATCAAGAGGCCATCAGAATCTCCTTCCTGTTATCGATAAAATCAATCGGTTGCAACGACCACGACAAGCTCGTCAACTCACTGATCATTCCGCACCCGTCACTATGGAACAAGCAAATGGACCACATCCGCGACCGCGAAACATTGGTGCTGGGGATGCACCGAATACTCATACTCAGCGTGCTGGAATCATCCCTCCCGCCGTGCAGAACAACAACTTCGAAATCAAAAGTGGTCTGATCTCCATGATCCAAGGAAACAAGTTCCATGGGTTGCCTATGGAGGATCCACTCGACCACTTGGACGAGTTCGACCGTCTGTGCAGTCTCACCAAGATCAACGGCGTGAGTGAGGACGGTTACAAGTTGCGCCTCTTCCCATTCTCCCTGGGAGACAAGGCTCATCAATGGGAGAAAAACCTTCCCAAGGGATCAATCACCACCTGGGACGGTTGCAAGAAAGCATTCTTGGCCAAGTTTTTCTCCAACTCCAGAACAGCACGTCTCAGGAATGAGATTTCCAGCTTTACTCAGAAGAGCTGAGAATCATTCTGTGAAGCATGGGAGCGTTTCAAGGGTTACCATAGCCAGTGTCCACACCATGGTTTCAGCAACGAGTCACTGCTGAGCACTCTCTACCGTGGTGTACTACCAAAGATACGTATGCTGCTTGACACTGCTTCTAATGGTAATTTCCTGAACAAAGACGTTGAGGAAGGATGGCAACTGGTGGAGAATCTCGCTCAGTCTGACGGCAACTACAATGAGGACTATGACCGCACAGTTCGCAGCGGCGCTGGGTCAGAGGAGAAGTACAAGAGGGTCCTTAAGAATGTCAATGACAAGCTTGACCGCCTCTTGCTAAGTCAGCAGCAGACTGTCCATTTCGTATCTGAGGATGACCCTTTTCAAGTTCAGGATGGGAAGGGTGAGCAGTCTGAAGCAATCAACTACGTCCATAATCAAGGTGGATACGACAAGGGTTATAACCCCTACAAGACGAACCCCAATTTGTCTTACCGGAGCACCAATGTTGCAAATCCACAAGATCAGGTGTACCCTCCTCAGCAGCAACAACAAGGTCCGCAAAAACCTTTTGTTCATTACAATCAAGGATTTGTGCCTAAGCAACAGTTCCTGCAAAGTCCTCACGCTCCTTCCAGACCACCACCAGGATTTTCACCTCAATAAGTTCAACCTACTCAAGCTCCAGATCAAGAAATGAAGCACATGCTGCAACAAATTCTTCAAGGTCAAGCTAGTGGTTCTCTGGATACTGCTAAGAAGTTTGCTGAGCTCAGTCAGCGGATGGAATGTTCTTACAATGATCTGAATGTCAAGTTTGAAGCTCTTAACTCCAAAATGAAGTATATGGAAGGAAAGACTGTTTCTACTTCTACCTCAACAACTGGCCAACTACCTGGAAAAGCAGTTCAAAACCCCAAGGACTATGCTACTATGCATGCCATCACCACCCAAGCTGTAGATGTACGGCTCACTGAGGACACTGAGAGTTTAGATGGGGAGGAATTTCTTCAATATCAAGTTCAGATAAAGGATCCTGTCGAGGTGCTCAAGGATCCAATTAAGTCAGCCAAGCAATCTGATCCTGAAGCTACTAAAGAACCTGCTGCTCCCAAGGATAAACCTGTGAGATACATTCCTCCACCATACAAGCCACCTCTACCATTTCCAGTGAGGTTTAAGAAGCAGCTTACTGAGAACTATAAAGCTCTGTTCGAAAACCAAGTCAAGGAGATTGAACTTAGGATGCCTTTGCTTGATGCATTTGCACTTGTGCCTCAATATCAAAAGTTTTTAACTGATTTGGTAACAAAAAGGACCAAAGAGAAGGAGGAGATAGCTAAAGAAGCTCAAGCTAAGGTTTTGGAAGATGAGAGGGTAGTGCATGACATAGGTGGGGTTATTCATGAATGCAAAGCTGTTATTCAGAAGATGATTATCCCAAAGAAGCTAGAGGACCCTGATTCTTTCACCTTGCCTTGTTCTCTAGGTCCACTGACATTCCAAAAGTGCCTATGTGACCTTGGTGCTTCAGTAAGCCTCATGCCACTCTCTGTAGCTCAGAGGCTAGGATTCAACGAATACAAGTCATGCAACCTCCGCTTGATATTGGCTGATAGGACTACTAGATTGCCTCATGGTCTACTAGAGAACTTGCCCATCAAAATTGGACAAGCTGAGATTCCTACTGATTTTGTGGTGCTGGGAATGGATGAAGAGCCTAAAGATCCACTAATCCTGGGAAGACCTTTCTAAGCTACAGCTGGCGCATTCATTGATGTCAAGAAAGGGATGATTGATCTCAATCTGGGTAAAAACTTCAAGATGAAGTTTGACATCAAGGATTCTAAGAAGAAACCAACTATTGATGGGCAGACCTTCGTGATTGAAGAGAAAGATCATAAAGCTGGGTTTGACATCTTTGAGAGAGTGAATGAGGCAGAAACTGAGGTTTTGGTAACCAAAGAGAAAAATCAAAGTGTCACTCGACCATTCTCCAACTCGAGTGCAGTCGTTACCCTCCCTAAGCGTCGAAACCTACTTCCCAATCACCAACCGCAAGAGACAAGTCCTCCTGCGCTTGACAGTTTTTCTGAACCCCAAACAACCAAGATTTTAAGGGATACAGTGACGGAGTTAACAGCCATGTTGGAGGAGATGAGAGGTCAAATCATGCAGCTCCAGGATAAAGTTAAAATTTCTTCTCCAAGAAAAGCAAGACAGAGGTTGAGGATAATGAAGAAGAGAAGATCTTTTCTTATTGAATCTGGGCAGAATGCTAAAGAGTATATGGTTAGACAAGACATTCTAGAGGGGTCTACAAAACCTCTCTATGACCCTCCCAAAGCATAAGGAGTATGCAAAGTCAAGCTAGAGACTTTAAACAAGCTCACTTGAGAGGAAGTCCCAAAGGTATCATTGTAAATATTTTTTTTTAGGATCCTTGTGTTTTTGATTTTGGTTTTTAGTTTTTTGTGTTCATGAATCTACAGAAGGGAGTATGAGCAATACAAAAGGAAAAGTGAAAGTAACAGTCAAAAGGCCCAATCGACCAGGAAGCTTAACACGCGCGGAGATCGACTCAACCGCACTCGACCACCATCTTCACTTGTCATTCGAGTCTATCATCTCCTACTCGACCGGCGAGCTCAACGCAAGTATCACTTCCGTCGCTACCGTTCACCACCACTCGAGTCGGCACCATGCGACTCGACCCATCCGGCGATCCCAGCTTGCTACATGACTCGACCGACGCAACTCAATTCTCTGTTCCGAAGTATCCTGCCCGAATCAACTCTACTCACTCGACCAGTCTAACTCGAGTCGACCATCTCCCACTCGACCGACAAGCTCAACACATGTCCCATCATCGCTGTTGTTTGTCACCCACGACCAGTTCTGACTTGATCCTTCCAAAGCTTTAGTCGCAGTCCCGGAGAACAAACACGCATCTGTCACCCTCGACTCGACCCTCGTTGTTACACCACACGAGATGAACGACTTGACTTCATCCACCTCGCTCGAGTCGACGTGCGTACACTCGACCAACATCGACCTGCTCTCCACACGACCTGCACGAATATCCACTCGCGTATTATCACGACGTTGTGACTCGACCGGACCATCTAACCCAAGTCGGCGACATGCAGTGCGACGAGCAGCCGATCACTTATCAGAACACGCAAGCGGTTGAGCAGCAAGTTGACCAACCAGCTGAGACCACCCACGCGGATCCCGAACACGGTGAAGGACAGAGCCAGTATCACACACCAACTCCTTGGGCGAGCTCTGACTCCTTCTTCTACTACTGAGGTACTCCTACCTTCCTTTGTACATACCATTTCATTCATGCATTGTTTCTGTTGTGATTCTTAAATCCTCCTGCAAATTTTTCTTACACAGGAGACTGTGTAATTTAAGTTTGGGGGAGGGATTGAGATGATGTATCTAATGTTGTGTTTTGTGATTCTTATTTCAAATCTTTGCATCATATTATATTTGACTTTGCATCCATCTATTTGCACAGAAAAAAAAAAAAACAAAAAAAAAAATTGAAAAAAAGAATCGAAAATTTCCACAAAAACAGAGTGTTCATGTAGTTGCACTTGCATTTTAGGATTGAGTCTAGAGTTATTCATATAGGATTTTCACATTTAGCATAGGGGTTGATGATGATTGTAACCTTGTTAACATGCTGGATTTAATAGTATAGAATCAAGGCCCTTGTTCTTAGTTCTTTGATGCTTGTTGATTGAACTTGAAAAAAAAGATTGAAGCATGTTTTGAATTGAAGTCATTCCCTATCTATCTGAACCTAATCCTGACTTACAATTATCTTGTTATGCATTGAAGTTGAACTCATGGATACTATATACACACTTGGATTGTCTTTCACACTTTTACCATCCTTGTTAATCCATGTAGCTGATTCCCATCTTTGGAACAGTTCCTCGCACCCTTAACCAACCGTTCTTTCAAGCCAATTGTATTCTTGAGTGTCAGGCCTTTTTCTGAGTTGAGCTTGTTAGAAAGTGTTAGGTTCTAACAGAAGAGTAGGATCCTGTGTAGTTCTAGTTCGCGTTATCCGGACTAGTAGGACTAGGTGAAAACTTGACATTGGGTATTGGGTTTGGATTTGTGCAGAAAAGTAAAGGGTAGAAAGTCTTAAGGAAGGGGATGTGTTTTCAACGTTTACACGTCTAGTAAAGGATTTGGGGTGAGCAAAGTAAAAAGAATAATTGGTTCTGGGCATGAAATTAAAAAAATTAGACAAAGAAAAGAAAGTAAAAATGCTTAAGATGTCTAGAGTCTTCAGAAGAAAAGAGAATGAACCATAGTGATATTAGAGTTTTCTCAATCCGCTAGAATGAAAAGAAGTGAACTCCTCCTAAGACTAAGTGTAAAAAGTTTGAGATGAAGTTTCTGATGAATGGTAGAGATAGGACCAACTTCGGTTTGGAATGTTCTTTGGGTAGACAGGGCGCTGCTCTTGTATGCATCAGTTGGTTTCAACATTTAGCCTTCTCTTAAGCTCAACTCTTTTCATGAGAGAACCTTGTTATGTATCGATGGAACCACTTGAGAAAGAGACCACATTTGTCTCTAACCTTTCACCGTAGCCAAATGAGTTCAATGACACTGCATAGCTTGATTCATGGTTCTTTGTTAATAAATGTTAAAGGGGGTGATTGATAGGATTGCATGTGTAGATCAAGCGAATGAAATTCCTTCACCACGCATCATAGAACTAAAAACAAGGACCTTGATTCTAACTACTCTATTCAGCATGTTTAAGGTTCTGAGACCCCCATCTTCACACCTCTTCTCCATACTTTGTTCTTGATCGTTTGCTTGAGGGCAAGCAAAGAATAAGTTTGGGGGAGTTGATATGTCTATATTTTGTTTCTGCTAAACATGTTTTTGTCATGCATGTAGTAAGGATAACTAATTGTTTTGCATAAATTTCTAGTCTCTTTTTGACAAATTGCATATTTAGGTAGTTCTTGCATTATCTTCGCATACATCGTGCATTTTGGAGTATTTCAGGTATTTAGGAGACTTCGGAACCAGGCCGATCGAGTCGCGTTGTCATGCCGATCGAGTCGCGCTGTTGTGCCGATCGAGTCGCCGTTCGAGTCGTCCTTCGAGCCACCGGTCGGGGGATTCAGCTTTTGTCGTCTTCATCAAAGTTGTAGAGAATTGAGTCATCTTTCCAATGCCGTTTATTTCAAGCCAATCGGAGCTGTGGTTCAAAAGTTATCATCGTTTTAGTGGAAGCGTATACATCCAGCTCGAGTCGCGCTATCGTGCCAATCGAGTCGCCGTTCGAATCGTCCTTCGAGCTACCGGTCGGGGGATTCAGCTTTTGACGTTTTCATCAAAGTTGTAGGGAATTGAGTCATATTTCCAATGCCGTTTATTTTAAGCCAATCGGAGTTGTGGTTCAAAAGTTATCATCGTTTTAGTGGAAGCGTATACATCCAGCTCGAGTCGCGCTGTCGTGCCGTTCGAGTCGCACCGTCATGCCGTTCGATTCGTGCCGTTTGAGTCGCGCCGTCATGCCGTTTGAGTCGCGCTACTCAAGCCAACGCCATCACTCACTCGAGCCATCACTCGTTCGCACATGTCAGGAAGACGTTCCATCTTACACGCTTCAAGAGATTCCCAAACCGACTATTCATCTTGTCGTTTTAAGTTTTAGGGATTTTATGTCTTTACTATAAATACGTTTTGTTAAGTCTTTGCGACATCATCTTAGTTTTTATCTCGTTTTCGTTTGTAAGGTTTCCCTAGCCACCAAAACGTACTCGACTTTGTATCCCAACATCTTTGAACTTATTCAGTATTTGGATTGGATTTCTTCTACAAAGTTGTTCATCTTGTTTTTATCTATCTTATTATGCTTGATTCAATGATTTCTGTGTTTGCATCCTTGACTATGATTTTCGGATCTGAGTAGTGCGGTAGTTCTTGAGGATGGGATAGATTAGGTGGAGGATCTTAGGATGTAGAGTGTTTAAGCTTTGATTGTGTGATTCCCTTCTGAACTAGAGTTAGAATTACTAGTTTCTCTCTGATCAATTGGAACTAGGTTCGAGACATTTCCACACCCAAAAGGTGTTTGATGAAATGTCTGACCAACTAGTGCCAGAGACTTACGTTCCTAGCCTAAGAGATTAGTTGTCTAGGATGTTTGTTGACGCAAATGAACTTGTTTGTCATGCCTGCTCGACCATGTTTCTCTAGCGAGAGCTAGGTATGGAAGTGGTTGAGTCTGAGTAGCTTTTGCCAAGAGATTGGATTAGCTAAGTTGTGATGTTCATTGTATAGGGATAGTTTGCTTGTGGTATGTTAAACACTCTATAGACTAGGATACTCCACCGACATCAATTACTCTCATCCTTAGGACTTCTTTCCTTCTGATTTTTATTACACTCCTGAGACTGTTTTGCTTCTTGCTTTTTAGTTCATGCTTAGACTCGTTTATGTTTTTATTCATTTCCGCTTCTTTTCATGCATTCTCGTTTCTAGTTCTGTGACTCATTTCCGTTTTACATTTTGACCATTCTAGGATTGTTAGACAAACACTCTTTTGAATTGGCTTGACTTGTGACTTCTTGATTGCACCTTGAGTGACTAGCATCATCCCATTTGGATTGACACCTTAAGTACTACAATTACATAAGGTTAATTGAACCTACTAGGATAGAGACAAAAATCTTAGTGTCTGTGGATTTTACAAACTTTTACAATCTAGTGTTGGGAATATGATCACGAAATTAATCAGGGAATCAATCAGGGAATATGATCACGATTGGTTTTACAATCTAGTGTTGGGAACCCTGATTGGTTTTAATTGACCTTTGATCAATTTGGCGCTGTTGCCGGACACCAAAAATCTTAGTGTCTGTGGATCAAAGACCGAAATTAAATAAAAGTTTGTAAAATCAAGACAAAGTATTGGGCGCTAGGAATCAATCAGGGAATATGATCACGAAATTAGATGATGGATTGGGAAAGCTTTAGGTACCGTTCTTGAACTCAAATCTCGAATGTAAAACTAACCTATTGTCGCAGCATTCGTTATCTATGCAAGGAATGATGAAACTCTAAACCGTCGTTTGAATCTAAACAATCCTAAAAAGCAATAAGTTCAAGTTTGATTATGTTCACAAGATGCCTCAACTTCAACTGTCGTTGGCTAAGGATCACCTTGCTCACCTATGTTCATTTCAAGCAATTCAACAACACTTTTGATGCCTAGATGAATTTAACCTAAGATCATAAACTAGGTAGCTAATCTAGTTTAAGCAATAAGAACAACAATAGATGAAGAACCCAATAGATCAATCCCAAATCTAACAACTTAAGTTAGAGAATCATAAAACCCCTTTTTGAAACCCGAAACCCAACAGAGAGACTACTCAGACATCGAACAGCCACAATCACAAATCAAATATGAAGAAAACATGTTTGAATTGCAAAGAGGAATAAAAGGGTTTAGAATTCTTCTCCAAAGGTGTAGAAAGGATAAGAGATCTTCTCCCAAAGCTTACAAGTGCTCAAAGGCTGCGTAGAATAAAACTTGTCTTTCTAGAGGTCGAGCCTCGTGCTTAAATAGTAAAATAAAACCCTATTTACTAGCTCGATCAGTCTTCAACCAATTTAGCTCCAGATGCATATTTTCACCCCCAAAACGCTCAGATTCCTTCCAAAGTCACATAGAACCTGTAAAGACTCACAAAGGACTAAAAGGACTCTAAAAGCACACTTGGACCTAGGAAAAGACTCAAAACAAACCTAAAAACTATAGTTAAGACCCTATAAAACGCAGACACATCATTTCTATATCCTTGAGTCGGTCTCATTTCTTCGCAAGGATTCCGAGTTCTAGGCCATGCATCAGTCCATAGTCATAATCGCATTACCGTTGGCCTCTCGGCTCGGTCCATCGCTTACCGATATCATCTGTACTATCCGACAGTCCTTGTCTGAATCCCACTTCACTGTCCACTCTCACTACTCACTTCACGATTTCCTTTTTCCACTCGACCAATCATTTCCATTTATCAAATGTTAACTTTCCTTCGAATCCCATTTCCCCATTCTTACGTGGTACATTCAGATTCCCATAGGCTAATGAATCCATTGTTAGTCGCTGATGGAACCTATCGTCAGTTGCTGACTTAACCCATCGTCAGTCGCTAACGGAACCTATCATCAGTCGCTGATGGATACATCGACCATTATTGACGGTAACACCGTTTGCTGCGAACGTACGGCTATCCTTGAAACTTCTCTCATGGCCGCTCACACTCCACTCTGTCCCGATAACAATCCAGGTGAACCTTATGTCGATGCAACCAATCCATCCCCAAGATAACATCATACAAGTCCACTGGACTGATAAGCAAATCCGCTGGCCACGACTCTCCTGCGATCTGAATATCAACTCCTCTCGCTCAGCCAATAACTCTCAGAAACTTGCCTCCCGTCACTCTGACAACTCCCACATGCTCTTTGGGATCTCCTCTGATATTAGCACTCTCTATGCACTCCGGAGTAATGAAGGTATGAGTAGTCCCAGAATGAAACATAACGTGGGACTTAAACCTGCCCACCAATAAGGTCCCTACACAAACCTCATGTGTTGAGCACCTAACACTTTTTCACAGACAAAACATAAAATCTGAACCTACTGAATTTCACAAAGTTAAAGTACCAGAAATTATACCTGTGATCGCCCCGGCACTGGTTCCAGAAGTCTCTACAGACGTGTACACCCGTGGCGTCTGCTCAATCCATGCCACCTACTGCACTCCCGGCTGCACCACATGTTGCACCGTTGCCACTGCCATCTGCTGCAACTTGGGACACATAGGCTTGATGTGCCCAGGTTCCCTGCAATGATAGCATACACGAACCGCTGCCGTTGGAGTACTCCTCTGGGGACAGCTAGCTACCTTGTGGTCCATACTACCACATCCAAAACACCCGATAACACTCGGCCTCTGCGTAGCCTCCCACTTCCGCTGGGTTCCCTGCACAGGCTTGCCGCCCTTGCTAGAATCTCCATGATGCTGAGCCTTCCTAGGCTGAACTGTTGTACTAACCGTCACTGCCTGTGCCCAGATATCCTCTTCAATCTCTGCAACAGTCTTAACCAGCTCTGCTTGCATAGCATAGCTCCGCCCTCTACACTGAACCCAATAATCATCACGAAGGACCCTCATAAACCTCCTGATCTGAGCAACTAGGACGGATGAAACTCTTGCTCAATAGATCCTCGAGTTGCTTCTTCAACTATACCATCTCTGCTTGAGCCATCTTGTAGGGCACTTTAGACAACGGCGTTGTCCCCGGTTCCAACTCTATCGTGAAGGGATCAGACCGACATGGTGATAACCCCTGCAACGACTGGAACACATCCTCAAACTCCTCCACAACCCGAATACCTCCAACTGTAGACTTCCCCACTGACTCCGGCATCTAAATCGTAACCAAGTAGGCCTCACCCCCCTTCTTCATCATCTTCCCGGCCTGCACGGCCTAGATCACGAGACTCCCCGAAGTCGGTCTCACCCCCTCGTAAACCAACTTTCCTTCTGGATCCTCAAATACCACTCTACCCCTGAAACAATCCAGATGAACCCTGTGACGATGCAACCAATCCTTTCCCAGAATCATGTCATACAACTCCACCGGACTGATTATCAAATCCGCCGGCCTCGACCCCCCTACGATCTGGATATTTATATCCCTCACTCTGCCAAAGACTCTCAGGAGCTTGCCTCCCGCAACTATGACTACACCCTTTCTCTCACCGGGGTCTCCTCTGATACTAGCGCTCTCAGCGCACTCCGGGGTAATGAAGCAAAGGGTTGCTCCAGAATCAAACATAACGTAGGACGTAATCCCGCCCACCGACATGGTCCCTACACAAACCTTATGTGTCAAGAACCTAACATTCTATCAAAAGCAAACAAACATAAATCTGAACTATTGAATTGAACAAGTTCGAGTCTCAGAAGTTAAACCTGTGATCGCTCCTGCACCGGTGCCACCGGTCTCCACAGTCGAGTACACTCTTGGCGTCAGCTCGATCCATCCCACCGGCTGCACGCCCAGCTGCACTCCTGGCTGCCCTCCAGCCTGCACCGTTGCTACCACCATCTGCTGCAACTTGGGACAACGAGGCTTGATATGCTCCGTCTCCCTTGAGTGGTAACACACTCGGGTATCTGCCCGTTGCTCACTCCTCAACGGACAGTTGGCCACCTTGTGGTCCATGCTACCACACCCCAAACATTCTGCACCCGATCTCTACATGGCATTATACTTCTGCTTCTTTCCCTGCGCAGGCTTGCCGCCCTTGCTAGGAACAGAATGCGGCTGAGTCCTCTTCGGCTGCACCGGAGGACTGACCACTACCACATGTGACCTCAAGTAATCCTCCAACTTGGCTGCAACCTGTACCAGCTCTGCCCTTATAGCATAGCTCCTCACCCTGCACCGAGTCCTCAGGTCATCACGCAGAGCCAACAAGAACCTCCACACCTGAGCTGACTCTGGCTCCATAGCCCGACCTGCATACACCACAAACCGACTGAACTCCGCGTCCAGCTCCCATACCATACGGTTTCCCTGAGTCAACCCCAAGAACCGCGCCTCCATGCGATCAAGTACCTCCTGCAGAAAATACTTGGCATTGAACTCTCCCACGAAGTCCATCCAATTCATCCCCCACTGCACTCTCCGTGCTGTAACTGCCCTCCACCACACACGTACATCCACTGATAGGTAATGTACTGCCAAGTCTACCCGATACTGGTCAGGACACCGGAGCTACTGGAAAATATCCTTGATCCACTCCCTCCACTCATCCGCCACACTTGGATCTGTACCTCCCGAGAAAGATCCCGCACCCACCAGCCGCATCTGCAACAACACCGTGACCGACACCGGGCCCATCAGCCATGCCGACACCCAAACCAGCCTGGTCTCTAGACACTCGAGGATGAACTTGCGACTCTGGCACCTCCTCACTGGCCATGCTCTGGGTCACACTCTCACTGGCCTCGAGAATCTGACCCATCCACGACCACGCCCACGACCAGCAGCTTCCTCGCCTCTAACCATCTGTACCACCAAGAACAGAAAGCTAAGCACACAAAACAATTCTAACTACACAAGAAACACAACTCACCGTGGAATCACATTGATGGCTCGAAGAGGATGTTTTAGGACCTTATGCCACACTCAATTGGCTAAATAACATAATCAACTCTAGCATGAAATCCCAAACATCACAGCAAATGCTATAGTGAACCCTAGACCTAGAACTGTAAGGGCTCTGATATCAAAATGAAACAACCCTTCCCGTTTTTTTTATTTTTAATAATGATAATAATAATCTAGTGGTCCCATACCCACAAGCATCCTAGCAACAATCGACAACAGCATATAACAAATAATTCCATTAAACCAACAAATCCAATAATCCAATTAAACCAATAATCTAACAATATCATTAACCAATAACCAACAATGCAATAATCATGTTCCAACATCCTACAATGTTCTATCAACTCAATTCTAACAACCTAACAATCGCTAGACCATAATCAATCAAGCCTCTAGAACATCCTCCTCTTCATCGCCTTGATTCCACGATCACACTTTGCCTTTACCTGCACCAAAAACACATATTTAGATGCATGAGTATTTTATAACCACTCAGTGCGGCAATCCTCTCATCTACTGGGCTATACACACAAACAACTGAGAGTCTCTTGTTAAGGCAAACAAACAAACCACAAACAACACATCAAACCAGGAAAACAAGTTTTGGATATGTTAGGTGTCGACCAACGCTGGCACAACCGTGGTGTCGACTGACACCTAACAGGTGTCAATCGACACTGCCTTCGCAAACGCGGACTGCACGAATCCGAACGACGAACCTCTGTTTCAAATCGCCTCCAATCCGTCCCAAACTCTCCCAACAAGGTCCCTACACGAACCTCATTTGTTGAGAACCTAACACTTTTTCACAAGCAAAACATAAAATATGAACCTACTGAATTTCACAAAGTTTGAATACGAGAAATTATAACAGTGATCGCCCCGGCACTGGTTTCACCAGTGTCTACAGTCGTGTACACCCGTGGTGCATGCTCAATCTGTGCCACATGCTGCACTCCCGGGTGCACCACATGCTGGACCGCTGCCACTACCATCTGCTACAACTTGGGACACTTAGGCTTAATGTGCCCAGTCTCCCTGAAATGATAGCATACACGAACCGCTGCAGTTGGAGTACTCTTCTAGGGACAGATAGCTACCTTGTGGTCCATACTACCACATCCAAAACACTCGGCACGACTTGGCCTCTGCGTAGCCTCCCAGTTCCTCTTGGTTCCCTGTGCAGGCTTGCCACCCTTGCTAGAACCTTTATGATGCTGAGCCTTCCTAGGCTGAACTGCTGGACTACCCGTCACTGCCTGTGCCTGGATATCCTCTTCAATCTCTGTTGCAGTCTCAACCAGCTCTGCCCTCTACAGTGAACCCTCAAATCATCACGAAGGGCCCTCATAAACCTATGAGCCTCCTCAGACTCCATCGCCCGACCCCCATAAGACAGAAGTCGACTAAACTCCAAGTCCAGCTCCCGCAGTGACCGAGTCCCCTGAGACAACTGCAGAAACTGCACCTCCAACCGGTCCAATGCCTCGCTAGGAAAATACTTGCTGTTGAACTTCTCCACGAAGTTAGCCCAAGTCATCTCACTCTGCACTCTCCTAGCAGCCACTGACCTCCACCACAACTGAGCATCACTAATCAAGTTATGAACCCCTATGTCCACCAAAAACTCCTCAGGACATCTGAGAGACTGGAAGTTACGTTCCACTCTCTTCCTCCACGCATCCGCAACAGTAGGATCAGTACCACCCGAAAACCGCTCAGTATCAATGTTACGCATCTCCCTCAGCATAGACACATAACGAGAATGAGCTCTCACATCCGCAGCCATTGGCTGTCGCTCCTCCGCCACCACTGGCGGCACTACCTAAGCATGAGCCGGTGCCACTGCCGGCAACTGCTCCAATACCCGTGCTAACAAGTCAGCAAAGTCAATGCCTCCTCCAGGAACTCCACCCGCTGGGACTCCCACACCCGGAACCCTAGCATCACCGGCCACTCGAGCACCAATACCGCCCCCTACGGCCACACTCATGGAATCCTCCTGGACACCCTGCAACTCGTCAACACCCTCAACTGTCACACTCTGGTCCACAATACCACTAACCGCTGGGCCTCTGCCCCTACCACGACCACATCCGCATCTACGACCACGTCCACGTCCACGACCAGCAACAGCATCACCTCTAACCATCTGCAATACCATGAATAGAAGGCTAAGCAAGCAATCTAACATTACACAAAAACATAAACTCACCTTGGAATCACACTTTAGGCTCGAAGAGGATGTTCTAGGACTCCATGCCACACACAATTGACTAACTCACATAATCAATCTAAGCATGCAAATCCCAAATATCTACCGCACAAAGCCTAGTGAACCCAAACCTAGAACCGTAAGGGCTCTGATACCAAACTGAAATAATCCGACCCATTTTTTTTTTTAAATAATAAATATAAATATAAATAATATTCTAAACTAGTGGTCTCATACCCACTAGCCACATAGCCACAATCAAACCAAACAGCAGAAAATAATTAATACCATAATCCAATAATCCAATAAACGATATTAAACCATAACAATTAGACTAATAATCCAATCAACATAAAGCAATAAATCAGCAATCCTAAACAACATTCTAGGACTCAACTCTAGCAACCTAACAGAAGCCAGACAACAATTAAGCGAGCCACTAGATCATCCTCCTCTTTATCGCCTTGATTCCACGATCACACTTTGCCTTTACCTGCACCACAAACACAAATTGAGATGCATGAGTATTTTATAAACACTCAGTGAGGCAATCCTCCCATCTACTGGGCCATACTCACAAACAATTGAGATACTCTAACCATCAAACAACAATCAATAAACAAACCAAAAACTGCATCGACTGACACCAACCATGCATCGACCGACACCAACAGGGGATGCATCGACCGTCACAAACTTGCATCGTCCAATGCAAGACTAGCCTGCATCAACCGACACTAACACTGCATCGACCGACGCATGCTCGAAATTTCACGGAAAACCCTAGTTGCATCGACTGACGCCTCCACATGGCATCGACTGACGCCTCCACATGGCATCGACCGATGCTCCTAGGTCAAACCGCACCGTCCTCGCATTTGCATCGACTGACACACATGCCAAGCATCGTTTTTCCCCGAAGCCTCTCGCCAGATCACCGTTTCTAAACCATCAAAACTTGATCCCAAGCCACAAGAAAGCTTCACAAAGTCCCAATTAACGTTCTAATAAGCCAAACAACACATAAACAAGCATATCAGAGAAATCTCAAGCTTAGATAAGCAATGGTCATGCACTCACCTTTTCTAGGAAGATTTGGAACCTCAAACAAGCAAAACAACGCTCCTATGAAGCTTCTACAACGATCCTAGCTACAGATCTCTATAGGAACAGCCTCAAATCTCTCAAAATCCTCAAGAACAGCAAGAACTTCTTTTCTCTCAAAAGCGGCTAACTTCGCCACAAAACGACAAAACTCACTTTTGTAATCGACTCAAGGTTTTTCCTAACCCAAAACGCGGCGTTTAACTTAAGTCAAACCGCATAGAACCAACCTTGCATCGACCGATGCATCCCATAAACCGGGAATTTTGTTCGCGGATGTTACAATTATACCTAGTACTGTACCGTTGCATGTACCGTGTACATACTGCTCTTGGACCGCTATTCGTAACGCGTACGTACTGTTCTTGGACCTCCGCACATACCGCGTATGTACTGTTCTCGGACCTCCGCACGTACCGCGTGCATAGCGTATCTGGTGTTCTAGCCCGGTATTCTAGGTACCATCAGGACACTTAGAGGCGGTCGTTACAGATTCACTAAGCCAGATTTCGTCTTTAGTTGCTGCGATTTACATTCACCGAACCGGATTGAAGGATGTTTTGTCTCTGAGAGGTCAGCGGGATCGCGGAACGGTGGTTGGGAGTTAGATCTGTTGTCGTTTTGCTAGGTTAGGGATTCGTCAACGGAGGGTCGGCTTGTCGGAAAATAGATCTATCTGGGAAGCTTGTTGAGGGTTTAGCTGTTCATTGGTCACGGCTAGGAGACGCGAACCGAATACTCCGGTCAAGAAGCGCGGATCCAATGAGCGTGTTGCAAATCAGTGGGTCTTGTATTCGCCGAAGCTACTGATCACTTTCTGATTTCGGTTTACGCCAGGGTCCGATCTCAATCATTATTCCGTTTAACCTAATTTTTTTTTTTTTGGTAATTGTGGATCTATATTTGTACCAGGCTTAAGCCCAATTGGATAGGACTTTTAAAATAAAATTATATTTGAAAAAAAAAAACTCAGTAATTCAAACAAAATACGTAAATGGAAAAAACCTAAAAACATATGTAAATAATAGTAAATTATTAACTAATAATTAAAAATAATAAATTTATTAGTTTTTTTCTTTTTTTCGTAAAGGTTAAATTAAACTTATTACTTTGAAAAAACATGGTTTTTTTTTGGATTGAATCGGTTTGGTTTGGTTGTTTCGGTTTAACACCAAACAACTAAGATAATAAGATTGGTTCGGTTCGGCCAAACTTAGGCTATCCAATGCATTTATAAATTTTCTTTAACAGGTGAACGTAGTAAATTTTATTTTTTTGGGCAGATAGGTCAACATAGTAATTGAAGAAAGATAAATAACGCATACAACAAACATCGAAGTCCCTATTTGACCTTAACTGTTACAAACCGTTGCCACTCTTTTTGACCTATTTCAACATCAACGTTCAAAGCCTGATCCTATTTTTTCATATATTACATCTATTTACAGCTCTACTGTTCCAACTCGCATTAGATATAATAATCCAATCATTAATTTCAACTAATTTCTGTTTCACATGTATAAAAACTCTTTAATCTCCAAGTTCTAACAACAAAAAAAAATATATTTTCAATTTTCCCCTGATAGAAAAATCTCCACCTTTTTCTTTTATCAAATACAAATTTATCCAGAAAAAATGACTTCGCATTGTCAAGAAATGGAAGAACAAATGTCAAGGATTGAGAAAGGCGACGGCAAAGGTTGCCATGGAGGTATCGAGACGGTCATATGTACTTCTCCCGGCATTGTTTGCCTTACCCAAAAGGTAACAGAACAATAACTATATGTTCTATTACTTGTTTTAATGCATATCTAAACAATGATAATAATTTTGTTTATGTTTTTTTTTTTTATTATTAAAAAATTGATTACAGTTGATAGCAGAGATAATTGGGACGTATTTCATAATATTCTCTGGATGTGGAGTGGTGGTAGTGAATGTTTTGTACGATGGGATAGTAACGTTTCCGGGAATTTGTGTGACTTGGGGTCTCATTGTTATGGTCATGATTTACTCTACCGGTCACATTTCCGGTGCACATTTTAACCCCGCCGTCACTGTCACTTTTGCCGTTTTCCGGCGGTTTCCTTGGTATCAGGTCAATACTCTTATCTATCCCCTTTTTTAGTATGATCTAAATTGTTTCAAACGTAACGTTTAGTTCCACGTTAAAATCTTAATGTATATATGATTTGATATTTGATAATTGAATAACGTATATATGATTGTATAATGTTTTGGGCAGGTACCATTTTATATAGGTGCACAACTTACGGGATCGTTACTAGCGAGTTTGACACTGAAACTAATGTTCACTTTGACACCCAAAGCTTTCTTCGGAACAACTCCGAGTGATTCATCGGGACAAGCACTTGTTGCAGAGATCATTATCTCATTCCTCCTCATGTTCGTTATTTCTGGCGTTGCCACCGATAGTCGTGCGGTTAGTATTTTCTATAGCATCCTTTTAATAAATGCAATTTGTCTCATTTGAATTCATTAGTGCATATATTTTACAATATTCTTAAGTGGAAGTTTTTACGTTATTGAACTGTTCTTATTTTATTTTATTTTAACAGACCGGAGAACTAGCTGGGATTGCCGTGGGGATGACTATAATTTTGAACGTCTTTGTTGCCGGGTAAAAACCAAATTACTATTTAACAGATTCTTCATTTCACAATTATTTCATATACTATATAGGAAACATTAATTAATTTTTTTTATTATTATTGTTGTTTTTAGACCTATATCGGGAGCATCAATGAATCCAGCAAGAAGTCTAGGACCAGCAATAGTGTTGGGAAGGTATAAAGGAATTTGGGTTTACATTGTTGGTCCCTTCGTCGGAATTTTAGCTGGAGGTTTTGTTTACAACTTTATGAGATTCACGAATAAGCCACTCCGGGAACTCACTAAGAGTGCTTCTTTTCTTCGTAGCGTTGCTCCAAAAGACAATGATTCTAACTCTACTAAGAGCTAATCTTTGGTCTCTTTGTATCTTATTGTTACTTTGCTTTCCTCTTGAATATTTGTATGGATTCTTAAATTCTTTAATTAAGTTGATTTTTAGTTGAGTCAAATCTTTGCACCAAAAAAAAAAAAAAGTTGAGTCAAATCTAAAAAAAAAATCACGTCGTACTGTCACAACAAACATGTCAAGACTTAAAAGAAAGAATACGTCTGTACATGGTGTTTTCCGACGGCTATGTGATGCTCAAGTCGGAAACATAAAATAATGGAAAAAGGGACCACGAATAGAGAAATGAAGGAAGGTCTCGAAAAACGGGTGAAGAGAATGGTTAAGTTCACACCAGAGAGAAAAAGATGGTTCGGGGCAGAGCCGTTGCAGAGAACTATGAGGCCACAAGCCAGAAATGGCCTAAAACTTTTTTTGTTTTAATGAAAACACAAATATGTCAGTGTTTTGAGGCTCAAACTCATGACATCTTAGATTCTCTTCCACTAGGCCGAAGGAACTTTCTGTAAAATAGGACCAATTATAGACCTATATAATTTGCGGTCGCAAGCTGATGAAGCATCAGCTTGTGTCTTGGGCCGGCTTTGGTTCCAGGTGTATTTGATAATATGAGAGATACTTTGAGGTTAAATGAATGAAAATGAACATGTTTAGGTAACATGCATGGATAGATGACCTAGAAACGGTTTTTGGGTGTGACCAGAATATGATTGTAAGTATGAACGAAAAATAGATGAGCAATCTCTAAAGAGTAGAGGAAGAGTGTTTGCTCTCTCTAGGGTGAGTGACTAATGCTAGAATAAAAATGAATAAAATTCTGATCCCTATCTCGTAAGAGTGTAATATCCCTACTATATCGGATAAAAAGTGATGGTTTGGAACGGATCCGGGTCTATGTATAGGTTTGAACCGATACAATCGAGTGTTTTTCACTTACCACTTTTGTTTTCTTGTCTGTAAACAAACAAACGAATCCTAAGACTTGTAGGTGACGTAATTTTCATACTATTTGTAGCCTAAGATGTCTCGGACTAGACGTCCACTTGTTTCCTCGATATAAGCTCGTGTAGTTGTAGCTTTAATCCCTAAGTAAATCAGAGATCTGAGTCGTTTCACCTAATACATGTGGAGACTTAATAATTTTCACCGTTTTGACTCGGAAAGATGTTGAATACGTTTGAAATTTTGAATATGCCGCGTAAAAACTAAAATTAGAAAATTTACAAAGAGTTATGAAACATTCATATAAAACATTTTGGAGATGTTTATTATTCTGTAACCTTTATAAAAAGAAGGACCAATTTTGCTTCGTTTGCTAAACGAAAAAACAAAGCTGTACTTAAAACGAAGTGTTTGTACATCTGAATCCATAAAGAACAACATAAAAACATAACATCAGCTACTAACTTATTCACCACAACAATATCATTACCTTTTTCTTTTTTTTGAATCAAGAATCTGATCCTTATTTACCCAAAGTGGCCAAACCGTCCAACGAATGTCCGGCCAAGGGACACCGAAAGATTAAAAAGACACATAAACCACTAAGTGGATTATGCGAGCACTGAAGAATTAATGAAGTTTTACAAGAGACTTACGAGGAAAAGATGAATTGTTTAAACATCGGCGCCAAATCCACCACCGCCCGGGGTAAGAATCTGAAGGATTTCACCGGCTTCCACATGTACGGTATTCTTACCTCCAAGGTAGATTCTCCGTTTGTCTTTAGTGATGAGATAGTTTGCTCCACGAACTCCGTTTTGGCCACCGTTCAATCCACGTGGCGAGTGAACTCGTCTCTCTGAGAGGATACTAACCACCACAGGCTTTCTAAACTCTATCTCTCTCACTAATCCATCCCCTCCTTTATGCAACCCTTTGCCTCCACTATGCTCTCTCAATCCAAATCTATGCAACAGAACAGGGTACCTGGTAAAACCCATGTGTTAGTAAAGTAAGAGTAGGTCTGAGTGCAGGACATTGTAATTATCCTAATTGCGTTTGTAGTGGATTGTCGCTTTCTTAATAGCTTAGCATGTAGCTAGAAATCTAACAAGCTAATTAGGAGTTCAGTACCTTTGCTCGAAGATCTCGGGATCAGTCATTCGAGTGTTAGTCATATGGCATTGGACTCCGCTTGTCCCGTCCCATGTTGGTCCAGCTCCGCATCCTCCACCAATGGTCTCATAGTACCCAAATGTGTCGTCTCCAAATGTGAGATTGTTCATGCATCCTTGGGAACAAGCACAAGCCTGGAAAGCTGTTAGGACAACATCTGTAACTCTCTGGGATGTTAGAACGTTGCCTCCAACAACAGCTGCTTTCTCGCTTGGAGACAGGAAAGAACCAGCGGGTATGCAAATTTCAACCGGAGCTAAGCAGCCTTGGTTTAGCGGAATGTCGACATTAACCAGACAGCGGAGGCAGTAAATAACTGCTGCAGATGTAACTGCTTCTGGGGCATTCCAGTTACCATAGACTTCCGGGCTTGTGCCTGTAAAATCGAAGAAGGCTTCTCCTTTGTCAGCATCGATTGTGAGTTTTAAGTGAATCACGGATCCGTCATCCATGTAATCCTCTTCTTCTATGGTCACGGAATTACCAACTCTTGATTTAGGTGTTTCTGATGAGACTCTAATAGCAACAGACTTCAGCATTTCTCTCACTGCTTCTTCTGCGTTAAGCTGCACGTATTTCATGTAAGCCTGAACAGTTCCAAGTCCATATTGCTCAATCAGCTCTTTAATTAGAGCAATTCCTCTCTGGTTTGCAGCTATTTGAGCTTGAAGATCCGATAGATTGTCCTGAATCCTTCTGGTTCCCGGAATCTTAATTGTTGTCACATCAGAAGAAGGGAATTGAAGAAGTTTAACAATTCCTTCTTCCTGGAAAACACCTTTTTCAACAACTTTAAATGATTTTATAGCAGCACCTTCTTCCCAAATAGCCTTTGAGAACGGGGGCATGCTTCCTGGAGTTATGCCTCCAACTTCTGCATGGTGGCCTCTACTAGCCACGAAGAACACAAGCTTCCCGTTGTCAAAAACAGGCGTGATAACGGTTATATCAGGCAAATGGCTACCACCGGCACAAGGATGATTAGTTACCAAAACATCTCCTTCGTTCAGATTTTTACCCCAATGTTTGAGCTGCCAGCGAACTGTACTGGACATGGCACCCAGATGAACTGGAACATGTGGCGCATTAGCAACTAAGCCGCCATCAGGACTAAACAAGGCGCAAGAAAAATCCAACCTTTCCTTGATATTTGTCGATATGGAAGTACGTTGCAAGGTTCTTCCCATTTGCTCAGCTATACCCATGAATCTGTGATTAAAGATGGACAGCTGAACAACATCTGCAACATTCTCTGCAAGCTTCACACTGCTAGTTGCAGATTCTACCTCGATTTTAATGTTCCCATATTTTGTGATGATGGCTTTGCACTGAGGTTCAACAATAACTGTACTATTCCCGTTCATGATGATCGCAGGGCCAGGAATCTCATGGCCAAAACCTAAGTTCTCCAACTTAAACAACGGTGTGTCATGCCATCCACCTTCAAAGTAAACCTTGTAGTGCCTCTCAACCTTAGGAGTACCAGGGGCAGCTTCAACTGCCCGTGGTTTTAGTATACTAGTCACTCCAATTCCCCTAACCCGAACATCACATATGAGGAGATCTCTATTTTGAAGTTTAAATCCATACTCTTGCTCGAAAAGCTTGAGAAACTCTGCAGCATAATTAAATGCCGAGCCATGTCCAGTTTTTTTACCTTTTACCATGATCGCTGTATCTGTGCCGTCATATCTTATATTCAAATACGTCTCAGTGGAGATATTTCCATCCTCAAAACCCTGCTCCAGAAGCTTCTTTCTCACTTCTCCTAGTAATAGATTTTCCCTTCTATTGGCCTCTGAAAGAGATTCAGGGCCATAAACAGCTGAATATGGTTCTTGAGCGTCTTCAATAACATCTGCCAAACCCATTCCATAAGCACTCAAAATTCCGCAGTATCTGTGAACGAGAACTTCTTTCATGCCCAAAGACCTAGCTATTGCACAAGCATGCTGCGGTCCAGCACCTCCAAAGCATGCAAGTGCATGATTCTTTGTTTCATGACCCTTCATCTCGGTCAGTTGACGTATGGGACGGCACATTGTCTCATTAGCAACACTAATAAATCCCATTGCTGTTTCCTCCACTGTCATGTCCTCTGCAGATGGATCTTGGGTCTGTCTATATGAATTAATCTGTCCTGCAAGCTTTTCAAATGCTTCTCTAGTTGCTGCTACATCTAAGGGTTGATCTTCGTTAGGCCCAAAGATGGATGGAAAATAATCAGGAATAACGAACCCCAAAACGAGGTTTGCATCAGTAACTGCTAAGTCCCCTCCTTTCCGGTAACAAACTGGACCTGGGTGCGCACCCACAGAATCAGGTCCTACCCGGAAAGCACCAAACTGAAACTTAAGCTTCGAGCCACCACCAGCAGCAACAGTGTTTATGTCAAGTTGTGGTGCTTGTATGATTGATCCAGCAATCTGGGTTTCGATGACTTGCTCATAACTCCCATCATAGCGGCTAACATCCGTTGATGTACCACCCATGTCAAATCCAATCAGCGGTTTCTCAGTTTCAAGACCAAAGAGTGTCTGTGAGTAACCAACAACTCCTCCTGCTGGACCTGATAACACAGCTTTGTGCCCTGAAAACCTACTTTCCGGTGCTAGACCTCCGTCAGACTGCATAAATAGGACATTCACTTTCCCAAGATCATCATCAAACTTGGAAATGAAACCGGATAAATACTCTTTAATCACCGGTGTCAGGTAAGCATCAACAGTAGCTGTTAGACCCCGAGGAACAGCCCGAACCATGGGCGTCAACGCAGAAGACAAGGACACATGTCTAAAACCCAACTCTAAAGCCAACTTCTCCACAGCCATCTCATGCTTTGGAAAAGTATACGAGTGCATCAAAACAACAGCCAAACAACTTATCCCTTTATCAAGCAGACCCTTCAACAACGGTCTCAAACCTTCTTCATCAAACGGCTTCACAACTCTAAGAAGCTCACCAGAAACTCCTTTAATCAAAGACCCTGAATCATCATCATCACCTTCAAGCGCAAGCTCAACTCTTTCATCAACCTCGATCACCTCTTCATAAAGATTCGACGGTTTCGCCACCGTAAGATCAAAGATATCAGGCCGAGCTTGATTACCAATCTGCAACAAATCTTTAAACCCTTTAGTAACACACAAAGCTATCCTTTCCCCTTTCCTCTCCAACAACGCATTCGTTGCCACAGTTGTACCCATCCTTATCCACTGAATCTTATCAGTAGGTATCTTAGACGTTCTTGGTATCTTCTTCCCTGTATACTCCTCGAGTATCCTCCTGATTCCTTCAACCGGAGCATCATCATAGTTCGATGGATCCACTGATAAAAGCTTCAAAACACGACCATCAGAATGCCCTGGAATCTCAGCATACACATCAGTGAATGTACCTCCCCTGTCTATACAAAACCTTAGCTTCCCTTCAATTACAGTCCCCATCTCTCACTTCTCTGCATAAATCACAACTCAAACCACATAAATAAAGCTTAATCAAATCAAAACACAACAACTAAATTTCGCTAATCACCATGACGCAACAACAACGATGTTAAGAGATCAATTAAAATGAAACGACGAGAGTGAAGCATCGGTAATCAAAATCAAGATAGCCATGAAAATAATACCTTTAGCTCTGGTAGAGAAGACCGCAGAAGGATCAAGTTTTTAGAAGAGAGCGTCAACACTGAAGTGGGAGGATGATGATGAAGATGGATCAGGTGATGATTGATTGAGATTGGGGGATACGAAGGATCTCTCCATTAATGACAGCTTCTTTTGGTTTTCAGGTTTGACTAACTAAACCATTTCGGTTTTGGTTGGTTAAAACTTAACCGGATAATTATTTGAAGATTTTGTATAATCGTTCAAGTAGTTGAGCATGTTTTTAATTAGACTACTCACTAGTCACTACTCATTTGCCGACAACAAAATAATGAGCCTAATTTGAGGATAATGAAGGTGACGATGACAGATTTGGACTTGGTTTTAAAAGGATATTTTGCTTTTTTCCGGTTTGATTTAACCAGTTGATTTAGAAGTTCAACTTAGAACTTGGTCCAGTATGTTTTATTAAAGATTTTAATTGCGGTAACAAATCAACTCTCTCTATGTTCTTTGTTAATCCATTTAAAAAAAAAAAAAATCATACAGATTAAAAAATGATTTGTTCTATGTTCTTTCTCCGCCACCGCCGCAACATTATTCAAGGTAGACTCGTAGATCCTCATGAGCCGAATCAATTCCCATCAGAAAAATGAATATTACGCTCCAACTTGAGAAGAATTCCAAATCGGTTAAAAATTAAAAAGTTGTAATCGAGATTTTCCATGAATTTGTTCTGAGGTTTTCATATGCGACATTTGGATATAGGTCGAAAGCGAATTAGAAATAAAACGAATAAATTAAGTACTTAAATCTATCGACAGAAAGAAGAAGAAGAACGATCGATTTTAACAATGAAGAGAAGACTATCACATATTCTAGGCTATCACTTGTCCATCAAGAATTTAAAAATGCTGTATTAATTGTTATAATTTGATTGGATAGAGATTTTTATTATGATATCAACACATATTTTAAAGTTGAGGCTGAAGTATTATCATAACGTATTGTATTTTTATCGTATTGATTATTGGTGGACCGTGGACGCATGTTAAACATGAAGTTATATATATACGTGTACCACACTCTTCATAGTCTTTGTACACTGAAAAGAAAAATAATGAGTGCTACCAGCCTACCAATGTACAAAATACGTTTTAATAAGGAAAATATATTTTAGTTCAAACAAAATAAATAAAAGATAAAATAAAATAAGTGTACGACAACATCTCTTCATACAATTAATTTTCTAAAATTAAATCATAAATTGGAAAACTATATAAATGTGAAATTGAGCATACAAATTTATTAATTTTAAATATTTTAATGTTAAATAGAAATTAATGAAATGCTATTTTAGTTCAAACAAAATAAATAAATAAGGAAAATATAAAAAGTTTACAGAGAATAATTGATGGCTAATCTTTTTACATTTTTTTTTGTAACTTCGAAGTTTTGAGCCGAACGAAACTCATAAATCTTTGATTCTTTGTAACCAAGATACACTATGGAAACCTTGAATCGTGCGATGTATTATAAAACAACGATCTCTCCTCTCCCTCCTTTCTCTGCAAAACTTACGTGCTTCTGCAAACAAAATTTAATTTAGTTTCTGTTTTCGTTAATGTAATTACGTACGTACGGTTCGGCGGCTCGCAACTAAATGCAATTTTCTAACCCCTGGTATAGTAATGTGACAAGAGGTCATTTTGATAAAAATATGTGTTAGCCCATAATCTAATTACATAAATAAAGAAGCACATGTTGGGATACAAACAAAGTCCCACATCTAAAATTTAAAGGGATTATCACTAATATATAAAGGATTAAGATCAATTCACTAATTGTCAATTGGTCTTTTAGTTGGAAACCCAAGATAAGCCCAAATTTAACATGGTATCAAAGTCCAAGATTAAAATTCTGGTGGACTTAGAAAAGTGGATACGGACATGCCTTTTGTTAACCCGAGTAATGGGAGCCAAGAAGAGGTTTATTATCGGTTTAAATGGGATTGGTTCGAGATGAAATTATCATTTCGAGGAGGCGTGTCAATATGTTATATGTGGTCTTTGGTTTGAAGGGGAGATTATTGGGATACCAACCAAGTACCACATCTCAAATTTAAAGGGCTTATCATTAGTATATAAAGACTTAGGGTCATTCCACTAATTGCCAACTAGTCTTTTAGTTGGAAACCCAAGATAAGCCCAAATTTAATAAGCACAACATAATAGAGAATACTTTTAGATGTGAATCATATGATCAAGATTTAAACAAAGCTAAGTTAACGTAATTGTTTCCGATTTAGAGTTTAAAGCCAACATGTGATTATGTGAATTTCATAATTGTTTGTGTTTACATGTGTATATACATGCTATGTTAATGTGTGTTATAAAAATCTATGGTTTCAAATTTGATATTAAAATTTTGTAAATATATTTTGATAAGTTCCCGACGTCATTTACCTATTGTGCTTTGTAATGGTTCTTTTTCTCCGTGATTCCAATTTTCCGACGTAAGCCATCGTTATCTCTGGCTAGTATCTCACCGGAGCTCTCCAAATAAACTCTTGTAATCCTCGCCGCGACTTCGGAAGCATCTTGGCATTCTCCCATTAACTTCGTGATGTGAGACCTAGGCAGCCTCAATGTCACCCTCGTCTGTCCAGGTCGAGGCCCATCTCCGCCGCCCGAACTACCTATACCGACGTCCGAAACCGTTCTCCGAGAAAGCATTAACATCTCCAGACGCTCCTTGGCGCCAACATGTAAATTACCAGACATAACTCTCCGATAGGGAAGCTTATTCCTCTTTTCTACCAACGGAAGGTCCACCAGAAAATATGTTCTATGCGGCCTTAAGATCTGATTCGGCTCTAGCGGTTTGGCGTGGACTCCTAACCGTTTCACGGTCTCAGAGTCTAGCAACACAAATCCGGGATACTCCTTCGTGGCGTCACTCGCCGTTACCGGAGTTTTCAGCCGGAAAATATCGCCGTCGATCTTCATAACTTTCACCTTGTTTCTCCTCACCATTATAGTGTTCCCCATTTTTTCCCTTTATCTTTTAATTGTATAGATTAGCTCATAAAGCATGTGCTATCTATTTATATGTTGAGGAGGTTTGGTTAAAGTTTTTTGATTGGTGTGTGAAGCTTTGAAAATCTCCGGAGATTCCTCTTTAAAAAAAAAAGTCTTAACGTTGAAATTTAATTAACTAATTATGTTGAAAAGATTAAACGTGAAAAAGTCGGTCCATCTCGATAAATTTGCTCACAGTTTTTTTGTTGCTACTATTTTAAAAAGCAATCAGTAGTGCCCAAGATTATCTTATGGTTAACGACTAGGTACATATGTTATATATTCAATTCTGTTAGGCGGTTCCAAATTATACTCGGTCGCCATATCTACGAGATATTTTATTCTAGCTTTTGTCCTATCCCAAAATTCCATCATCTGAAGTCTGAAGACAACCATTTATAAACAATATGTATTCATGGTTCTTACCATAAAAGAAAACAACAGTACTGCATTCATGGCTTTGATTGGTAACCTAGTTTAAGTTGGTTGGAGGATCAACTAGAGTTCTGATGGACTGCATAAATCATGCAAATGGATTAGGAGGTTCAAAGAGACGGTTAGAAAATAAAATGAGCGGCTGTGAACCATAAAAAAAAAAAATGTGAATTTACGGTTGACATTTTTTACCCTAATAAACAATTTTATTTTAATTTTCTTAGTTATAGTACTTTGTATTTTAAAAAATATCTATCGTTTTATTTTATTATTCTCTTAAAATAGTTTCAAGAATAAACATAAATTTTATTTATATTATTATTTTATATTATTATTGTATAATAATTATTTTAACAATGAACTAACCAGGCCATTAGTTGTTTTTCTTTATGTTAAGAAACAAACCAATGAATAAAGTTTACAAATAAAGTTTCAGAGATTGTAAGCGAGATAATTTGCTTTAAAATTTGATGCACCTGGAATCTGAGATAGGGGAAAAATAATAAATGACTCCTTGAGCAAGCTGAAATCATTATGTAGGTGATTCTCTTAATACTGCAAATGGAAATACATGTTCATAGAAGATAACATCACGAGACACAAAATATTTCTCCTTCTCGATATTAAAGACTAGCCATTACTACAAGAAAACATGCGGTTAGCGACTACGACTATTTGGCCACTGATGTTGATTTCAGAATTTGTATGTTACGACTATTTAGCCACTGATGTTGATTTCAAAATTTGAAAGTTTCATATACTAATTTCCATTATCCTCTTCTTTTCATTCCCATTATCCTCTTTTTTTCATTCTTGTATACCAATTTTAATTGAAAGTTTCGAATTTGGAAAGACATAATATCAAAATATTGAAATACACTACATGTTCAAGTTACAAAAATCAAAAGAGCGAGAGATAGAGTTCATACAAAAGTGGCAATGAGTTCATACAAAAGAGCGAGAGATAGAGTTCATCCGAGTAGAATGAGAAAGAGTTCATCCAAAAAGAGTTAAGACATAGAAGAAACCTATTAAGCAGCGGTTGATGGAGTTGGAGTTGGATCATCTTGGGGAAGAGGTTCTGTGGTTGTCTGTTTGCTTGCAACGAAATTCTCAAACCGCGGATCATTTTCCATCAGAAACTCCTCGACGATTGATAAATGGTCAATATTGTCCTTCTGGGCAGCAATAACTTTGGATTGCTCAGCTTCACGCACAGCTGTTTCTGCATCACGCCTCCGCAGTTGAGCAGCCTTTTCTTCTATCATTTGTTGAGCTTCCTTCAACTGTTCTTCGAGAGCCACGAAGGTAGAAGAGCCACATGCTTGCTTATGCTTTCCATTGACAAGGCAGTCCTTGAGGCTTCCAACTCCATAAGGTGTTCCTCTTGTATCTTTCTCAGTGGACTTGAAAAGAAGAGAAAAGTTAAGATTAGTGGATGACAAATTAAACTACAAGACTATAAATGTGTATTGGTTTTTGTAAATGTACAAGACTATAAAAAGTTACCTCAAGGAAAATTTCTGTATATTCTTCTGTTGTGAGGTCCCGTGGCCGTGATTCTCCATCTGACACAACAAAAGACTCTTCCTCGAGACAACCTCTCTTGAACAGTCTTCTCATAAGTTCCTGCAATCTTCTCTGCCTTCCGATCAACATATGTACCATCAGGCTTTGTATTTGCCTTGATAAACACCTCACCAAGTCGGACTTCTCTTCCCAATTCCTCAACCTGCAATGTTAGCCAAGAAACAGAGATTAACTAAAAAAAATAACAGCTATGTAAGAATTGAAAGTGGCAAAAATAACAGCTACTTAACCATTTCGTCTTGAAGCTGTCGATACGTCTTTGGCCCTGAGAGGTGGACGTGAGGACCTACGCCGTTACGGTCAGACATACGGGCATCAGAGTAGGTTTTACTCTTTTGTTGTGCTTCTTCAGTGTCCCAGTAATCCTCCATCGTAATCCAGAGAGTGTCGCCAATCCAGTTTGGTTGAACTCGACTAGTCCTCACACTGCTAACCATGTCTTTGATCCGGTTTTGACAGATTCCCTCAAAGTAAGCTTGAACAGTCCCGATTATCAAAGGATCCCAAGTGTGGGTTTTCTAGAAAAAAATGAGCTATTGTGAGTGAAAAGAAGACATGTAAAGCTATGTATGAAGGCTATGTATGAAAGCTATGTAAAAAGGATGCATCCTTACCGCGAACTCAAGGAAGTATCTCTCTTGTTTGTCCCGCGGCACACATGTCCAGCTGTAGAAGGGACCTTCGAATTTGTTTTGAAGAATTTTAGTAATCTTCCGAACAAGTTTTGATCCTTTGTCACGAGTAAACCTCCATACACATGAACCAATAAAATAAGTAAGATCAACAGAAATGAGATCAATACAAGACAAGACCACAGTCATTGCTATTCGCACAAGACAAGACCACAACCATTTCTATTCGCACAAGACAAGACCACAACCATTTCTATTCGCACAAGACAAGACCACAGTCATTGCTATTCGCACAAGACAAGAACACAACCATTTCTATTCGCACAAGAGAAGAACAACAGAAATGAGATCAATACAAGAAAAGACAAGACCACAGTCATTGCTATTCGCACAAGACAAGACCACAACCATTTCTATTCGCACAAGACAAGACCACAACCATTTCTATTCGCACAAGACAAGACCACAACCATTTCTATTCGCACAAGAGAAGACCAACTTAGAAGCTATTCGCACAAGACAAACCAACAGAAATGAGATCAATACAAGACAAGACCATAGTCATTACTATTCGCACAAGACAAGACCACAATCAATTCTATTCGCACAAGACAAGAACACAATCATTTTTATTCGCATGTGAAGAGGAAAATCATACCATTGGGTGTTCGGTACGGGTGTGGGAGAGAGGACAGTGGTGAACTTATCCCTGTCTGGAACCACAAGCAATTCATTTAGAGCACGCAACACATCCGACTGTAGTTCGGGCAACACCAGAGAAGATTCTTCTTCAAAGTTGTTCCCTTCAGACGATGGATGCGATGGATGCGACTGACTTTTCGCCTGAGTTTGAGAGGGTTGAACAGGAGAAGGCGCAGAGACTTCCTGACTTCTGGCCTGACTTCTGGCCTGACTTCTCGCCTGACTTCTTGCCCGAGTTTGAGAGGGTCGAACTGGAGAAGGCAGAGAGACATCCCGACTTCTGGCCTGAGTCCGTGGATTGAAGTGGACTTCTTCTGAAGGAGTCCGGTGTAGCTCGGGTGGAGGTGGATGTGTAGATGAGTTCTGAAAAAGTTGTTGCGGCTGGAGACTTTCGTTGCAAACCGCCGACTTGTGCTTCAGGCGTCTGCAGAGGAGGAGGATCTTGTCCCGCCGGCGTGAAGTTGTACCGACTGGGCAGAGTATTAGGCCGTCGATTTGGTGTTGCCCCCGTCGCTCTCTGAGTAACGTTAGGACCAACCTTCCTCTTCTTCCCTCGATTTGGCATCTTGTTGGTGATTGAAACTGATAGATTCGAAGAGAGTTGTGTTGTGAGATTAGGGTTTGAGAGAGAGGCGATAGAGTTGAGTTTCGAGAGAGTTGTGTTGTGAGATTAGGGTTTTCACGGTTTTAGTTAGTGGGTTAATGGGTTTAGGTTAGTTAGTGGGTTAATGGGTTTAGGTTAGTTAATGGGCCTTAAACATTATAATTAAGATAGAAATTATAATTAAGATAGAAATTATAATAAAATTAATTTATTAATTTTCTAAAAATTATAATTACAAATTTAAATTATTTTAGTACTTATTAATCCTTAATGAATATTGAAACAAAAAAAGAAATAAGGAAAAGATTCTATATATAATTTCTGTCTTAATTATAATAATAATTAAAAGAATTTGTAATTACAATTTTTAGAAAAATAATAAATTAATTTTATTATTATAATTTCTATCTTAATTATAATAATAAATCTTCACATAAATTATTTTAGTACTAATTAATCCTTAATGAATATTGAAACAAAAAAAGAAATAAGGAAAAGATTCTATATATAACCTATATAGATGCCTTAAATAGAGCATATTCATAAGTCCAAATCCTATGCAAATATTGTTTGTGAATAAAAGTAAGAAAATGATAGGCTTTTTAAACCATATGTTTGTTCTTCTACTTTCCCTTCTATTGCCGACAGGTTCTTTCGTATGACAGCTACTTCACGATCGTTTAAATGCATCAAATGGATGCATCATAACTCTTCTACCCGAGAGACATCTATTGTTCTTGCAAAAACTACATGGACAGAAAAACTTACCGCCATTATTCTGAACTGTATCTTGGCTACTTGCAAACGATAAGAATTGGTCCAACCCCACTAATTCGAATTCTAATGAAAAATTTCCCGCCATTATATATATATATATATATATATATATATATTGTGTTTTTTTTTAAGAACTATATATATATATATATTTTTGGAGAAAATAAAAGCTTTTATAAAGCCAATTTTTTTTTTTTGATCTACATTTTTTTTTTTGGGAAGGAAAGACAATTGTGTTGGAACGAAGATGACAAATGGGTGCAATTTGTTTTTAAAGACTAACCCTATGCCACTAATAGGCGACTACTTAATAACAATTGGTACACCAACCCCCACAGGAAAAACACGTTTTTTTAACTGTCTTTTATGACTATTTGGCGACTACGAGGTGACTATTTAATGACTCGCCTAATGAGTCGCACAATAGTCGCTAATTTGACGACTATAGTACGACTATCAACTGTGGTCGGTAACGTAGTGACTCATTGGCGACTAAATTATTGTAGTCACAACGTAGTCGCAAAGTAGTCACTATCTGGTCGTTATTTTTGGCGACTACATTTGTAATCGCTACTTGTAGTCGCTAATCGATTGTTTTCTTGTAGTTTCTGACCATATGGTTATCCCACAAACACACACTTGCGACCCCGTTCTCCAAACTTATCCTTATCACGTGACTTGTTATGAGCAAAACATAAGCATCCAAACACCATGAGACGATCAAACAGAGGTGCCGATCCATATAGTAATTCATAAGGTGTTTTCCCATGAAGGTTAGTAGATGGCGTTTGATTGATCAAATGTGCAGCCGTCATAACACATTCCCCCCAAAATCGAATTGGTAAGCTTGTTTGAAACATGAGAGATCGAGACACGTTCAAGATATGACGGTGGTTGCGCTCGACACGGCCATTTTGCTGAGGTGTATAGACACAAGATGTTTGGTGAAGAATTCCTTCATGCTCAAAAAATCCCCTTAAGCACATAAATTCAGATCTATTGTCACTCTGCACAACACAAACCTTTTTGTCAAATTGTCTAGCAACCATAGCACAAAATTTCTTAATGGAATCGGGCACTTCACGTATTTCATGAAGAAGATAAATCCAAACAGCTCGGGAGAAGTCATCCACGATAGTAAGGAAGTATGCGACGAAGAAGAAAGAGTACGATAAGGGCCCCAAACATCACAATGAATCAAATCAAATAACTCGGCAGCTTTATTAGAACTTTCATAAAAACAATCACGAGTTTGTTTAGCTCGAAAACATACACCATAAATGACTTCTGACTCCGCAGTTTTGCCAACATCAACAGACCCCGATAAAAAGATAAAACCCTACTAGATGGATGTCCTAAACAGCGATGCCATAAGTCTTTTGCTCCTAAACTGGATGTTGCCTGAGCTTGAGTCCCCATAACATCACGCAAAACATAGACCCCTCCGCACTCTTCACCATAAATCAGCCTCTTCAGAGTACGGTCCTACAACACACATATATCTTTAGTAAAGGTCATTGAACCCTTTTTCAATTTAAGTAACTTAGCAACAAATATCAAAGAGCACTGCAATTGTTTGTGGAGAACATAAAACTCCCCGAAGCCACAAATCTCCCCCTAAACAAATATCCCCTTGTGTAACGGCAATTGCTCTATCACCATCTGGTAATCCAATCGAGCATGGATATATATCACAAACGTTACTCAAAAGGTCCAGCTTCCATATCATGTGGTGAGAAGCTCTTGTGTCGATAATAAAATCTACATTATCTTTCTTACCGGTCAGTTTGTCAACAGAATCTTGCTTAGTTGTGTTGACGAACTATCGAACCGCACTCCACTGGTCATCCGTAACTGTGGGAAAGCACTCCGATCAAGCTCCACTTTCATCGTCCCAACATGAGCTGCTTGAACAGCATTCAACTGTGGTGCTTGTGTTGCATTTGCACGACCTCCATTTCCTCATCCACGACCAAAGCCTCCAAACTGCTCCACCACCACGACCAAATCTCCCACGAGCACCACCTCCTCTGCCGCGTTCACTAAATCCACGCCCTCTCTCTCGCCACAATTCAGGATAGCCTTTCAACTGGAAACAATCGGCTTGTGCATACCCATACTTCCCACAATGAGTACATGTTACATTCTTTTCACGAAAAGATTCACAGTAAGGACGACTGCCACGTGATCCAGCTGCTACCGAGAATCCAACAACATTTGCGGTGCTTGTCTCCCTATTTTGTATCACCGTTTGTTATCTCTCCTCCCGGATGATACGTTGATAAACTTGAGAAACCTTAGGTAGATGTTCTAAGCTCGTAATTGTAGAACGTGCTGTTTAGCGAGCATCATCCAAGCCGTTGAGAAACATGTTAAGTCTCTCTTCATCCCGATCTTCTTCCAATTGAACAGCCAATTCCCCACATGTAAACGTCCGAATTGGCTTATATATTGCCAATTCATCCCACATCTTTTTGATCTTCCCAAAATATACCATGACAGTATCCCCTCCTTGTCGACAATTCGCCAAGGCTGCCCCAGTTTCACCTATATGTGGTTCGTTTCCTGCAGAAAACTGCAGTTTCAAGTCATCCCAAAAACCTTTGCTTCATCAACCATGGAAACAGTGGTTCTAAGCGTGGGTTAAAGTATTCATGAGCCACACCAACACCATAGAGTTTACGACCTCCCATTGCTCTATCTCCTCTTTCGTCCACGGCTTGGTGAAAGAGCCATCGATGAATCCCAACTTTCTCTTCGTCCGCAAGACGTTCCACACATGCTTGGACAAATCTTCATAGTTCTCTCCCCTTAGCTGCACCATGGTGATTAGATTCCCCGGTCCATCAGATGGATGAAGGTATGATAACATCATTATTTTACCCATTTTAGCTATAGTTTTAGTATGCA